>JASFDD010000224.1:0-34020 GCA_036937055.1 Nidula microcarpa | reverse complement strand
CGGCCGGTAAAGAGATGTGTCGGCGGCGGGCAGCGTTTGTAAGCTACATCTACCTCATGGGAAATATCAGAGGAGTCTTAGTCGCGGACGCCGGGACACACCTTTTGTAGCATCTGAATTCAGAAAATCGCTCTCTGATGCCGGGCCATGATATGCTATCTGATACACAGTGTAATCACCCTGGACTGCAATGTTTGTGGAATTTAGTTGAGTAAAGTCATGTGCTTTAGAGAAGAATCCGATCGATTCAGAGGGAGGAGCACGGGTTAATGGAACTAGGCCCTGAGCAATAGATTGGCTTGAAGTAATATTGGGAGCGCTGCTACCACTGCTTACATCGCCTGTCCAGTCGTGTCGGGGCATGATTGTATTGTTTACTCGGGGGGATGAGAGCCTAGCTAGAGAGCCATCTAATGGCCCTGCAGCATCGATAGATGCAGTGCTTTCACCTGCGTTTGCTCCAGGATCAGCACTGCAATCGCTCATCGATATAGATTGAATGGAACTAGCTTGTGGGTCTTATGCACGAGTCCCATGAGTCATTATTATAGGGATAAATGCAGGAAAACTGACTCATGGAGCCGTGTAGAGTCTTTTGAGGTTTGGTCTCCAATGCCAGAATGCTGTCGGTAGCAGAGACAATATGTAAGACCAGCACCTATGCCTCACCTATTCTTCGCTGCTGACGACCAGACGGTGCCAGTCCCAGTTAGTGATAAACAATCTCTGCTACGGCTTTGTCCTGGTCACGTGACACATTACAGTGCACATGCCCGGTACTTCTATTTTGCTTTGTCATCACATGTGACTGCGACAACTTGTTCGACATCGCGACACTCCGCCGCCACCTTTCATTGCACTCCAATCCCGCTGTACAAAAATCCGTTTATCTAAGATGATGGGACTGCATTCAAGGACAATAACTGTACAGGGCTACATATTAATTGTATAATCTAAATTGACTTCAGTATCAGCGAACTGTGTCGGTATTACATGCTAAATCCATACTGGGAGTACATTGGCTATATTCGGATGGGCGCTTACCTCTTTAATCTTAAACAACGTACCGGCGCTTTGAACCACCGACTTTTCATCTGCTTCCTTCGGGGTCGGTATTCGCAGATGTGGCATCGATTTGTCTGGATCAACATTGAAGCATTCTTCTCCGACGTCAGTCAGTACCAGGCAGAAGAAATGGAATCGACGTGTTCTGACGTCCACAATCCTATGATTGATGTAGTTTTGATCTAAAAAATCCCATACCTTCAAACCAGATGTAGGAGCCGGCTCGCCCCTTTGAATCTACGTCATACTCATAAAGCACCAGTGAGCTCACGGTTGCATCGAATAGGAGAAATCCCCGGAAAAGCAAGAAGCAGCTCCTGCTATTGTTGCGAAACTTCATTTCCCTCTACCACCTGACATTTAGATGGGTCCAACTCTATATACGAATCCCGTACTCGATAATTTGAGGTGGAATTCGTGGCATAAAGCTATTGGCGGAGGTTTGTGGAGTTTGCCTGAGGAAAGATGGATGAGAGTCGTTCAGGAAAAACATAAGAATATGTTACACTGGGAAAACCTTTTAGCTGATGACCAACAGATGAAAAAGAACAGAACCAAGCACTTAGCATTGGTAAAATCTGCTGGAGGAATAAAACCTCCTAAGACATCTTATTCGAAGCTCCAATCCAGGTGGCAGATAGGCGCTTGAAGAGAAGAGGAAGTGAGGTTGCATAACTGAATAGAAGCCGACGAAAGCGCTTGGAGAGGCAGCCCTTTGGCACTTCAGGCAATAAACCTTAGTCCAGGTGGCAGATAGGCGCTTGAAGAGAAGAAGCGAGGTCACATGACTGGTATTGAATTCGATGAAGGCGCCTGGAGAGACAGGCTTCTGGTACTCAGGCAATTACCTGATCATACTTACTCATTGACAAGATAGTAAGATTGACTAGTTTAATAAGAACTCGCAAGCGGAGCCTCGGGAACTTACCGTTATGCAGCATACTAGTGACGTTAAACGTCGCTGCATAATACAACACTGCAATGATTGTGAATATGTACATTCTATTAGTATATGAAATTGACTTGAACAGAGCTTCGCAATATTAAAATGGTCCGACATTCATGGACTCCTGTAGAGCGCCAATCAGCGAGAAAATTGGCAAGGAACTGTATTGCTGTTTATCGTGTATTCGTAGTGCGCTTAACTTAAAACGTTTAAGGAAGTATTTCAAGATATGCCTCCATTTACAAAGTCTCGACAAGCACTCATGAGCAGCACTATTCCCCGAAATGAGCCTCTCATCATCGATTTTCGAACATGGGCCTTGTTTGAGAATTAATCGTTTTTAGGTTATGCTCCATCAGCTGCATTAACATCCTCATGCTGCAAAAATAGGCTTGAAAACCAAATGTTTCAATTATGATGATGGCTCACTTCCAAGACTCAAGATGTGTCACTAAGTCATCTTGAAGCTACTGTCCACTAGGAGATAACAGGAACTTGTTTGGTGTATTGAAGTCGTTGTTTTGTAGTGCCAAATGGAAGGAGGATACCAAAGCAACAGTGCTCTATCAATGCCAGATGATGAGATGCATTGAGGTGACAGTACTTGTAATGGTGCCTGTCTTGTCTTGTTGGTTGATACCTTGAAAGATGTAAAGAAAATGCAGTTCAAAATGTGATAGACCCATACTAGATATGCTGGATTTTGCTACTGGCATCACCAATTTGCATTTTGTGTTGCCCCATGGCAGCAAATAAAGCTATTGTGTCTTTTGAGATCACATCAGTCATGAGAGAGTTTTCACCAAGCTTCAGAGCAAACCAATCACTTCCTCCCAGCATCTTGGCAAGCTGCAACATGACATTGTAATGCACAGCCTGATGAGACATTTGAATAAATGCAGATCCCCAAAATGAAGCTCAATTTCTGCAGCCTGAGGAGTATTTTTGATTGTACCCAGAATTGTAAGGAGTAACATATTCCTGAGAACAATCATAGGTTCACAATCATTCAGCTGTATAGTCAATTCAGCTCCAATCTTGTGGCTATTGCCTTGGATAAAAATAGTCATCCTTATGCACTGAGAGCTTTTAATACATAGGTACTTCTCCTCTCCTTGTTCACATGTTTTAATACTAATCATATCAGGAAAGGTCTGTGAAGAGCTCAATGCATGGCTTGGTGGCTTTCAGTCTATTGCAAAGCACATAACCACAGGCAATTTCAACTTGTTTATGCATGCAACACTATCTTACCACACAAATTATGTTGTTTGAAAGCAAGCTAGAAGGAAACAGCATGAAGCAACACAGATGAGGATGAAGATTTAGGGCTTGATGAGGAAGAGGAGGAAGATTTGGAGCTTGGCAAAGAAAATAGGGATGGTGAGAACTGAATTTTTATTTTCTATTTAGGCCTAATGAGTTAGAAGTGTACAATAGTGTAACATTCACAAAGTTGAAAAGATCTTGAAGAAATGTAAAAATATTGTAATTGCAATATTACATGTCAATCACATACTCATTTTTCTGGAATGTATCACTGGTTAGGTAGCTTTGGTCTAAAACCACTACATTAGAGCTATTTTCTCTGTCATTCACCTCATTTGTACTATGCTAAAAGTGTTGCTTTAGAGCCATTCCTCTATTATTCCTGCATCATTCGTGTGGATTTCTGTGGATTCCTGTAGGAATTGACCCATACCTGCACAAATTTGTGGGGGAACAAAAAGTAATGCTCCTACACAATCAATATGTAAAATTGTGTGTAGAGTTTATCTTGTGGAGGGGCAAACACTTATATGGCTGTGGCTGAAGAATATGACGTCAGACATATAAAATGATTGGCAGATGCTTACCTGCAGGGCAAGAGAATCACATGTCTTCATCTATGTACGTGGCAAAATACCTACTGAGACTTTGGATGTCATCTAATATCTTTCGTAGTTTATGGATTTAATCATGTTCATAAGCTGCTAATATCTTTAGACATCTTACAATCGATCATAAGTCTACCAGACCACGCTTCCGAGTAAAACTTTTCATGTTGTTTTTGCCTTTGTTGGTAACTTTAGTTGATTTTATTTTCCTGCTGGACACCTTAATATTTTTCTTATGCTACCAACAGTCAACGGGAAGAAATTATACCTGAGTAAAATTGTGTGGATGTATAGTTTCATGTTGATGTTTTGGTTTTTGCTAAGGAATACCCTGCTTATGGTATAGTCTACCTGCTATCTTCTACACTTTTTTCTTACCTACACCCTATTATTAGACCCCCATCACACGGAGGGACTACGAAAAGAATTACAACAGCCCCCACCAGAAAAATATCATCGGTTCCCGGCTAATGGTAATGTATGCGCACCACGATTTAATTCTTATTTGCTAACAGCTGCTACAGATGTCGATCTTCATTCGTCTTATAAACAATATCCATTTTCTGACGAATTTTAATTCTTGGTGGAGTAGCGAAAGTAGGGAGTTTATCAGAATTCGTAATACGGAAAAGAACTCTATAGCAGTAAGGCGTAATGAACGCTTCCCTCAAGCGTCAGTTGCAGTTTCGGAAACGATGAATGCCAATTTCAAAAATAATGTCTAGATTCACGTCATGCAACAGTTCGATTTGCTCACCTTTTTGCTTTGTTCAAATCTACATAGTCTCTGGTGGACAACGCTGTGGCAGTGAATGCTGACTAGCTCAGAAAGACCAGACCGGCAGGGAAATCAACGGTCAAGGTAGATACAGCATTCTTCAAGGGTTTCGAACCCAGCCGAGACCATCCACCTCGAGTGATCTCAAATTTGTGCATATTTCCATCATCGAATGAACTCTTAAGCGGTTAAAGTGTCAAAAGAGTCGGCTGCTAACAACGCAGTGAGAAGACCCTCGCACGCAGTTCCGGTTGATTGCGCCGTGATGAACGGCCATTCTTTTCTTGCAGGAACCTCTGGAGTTGACATTGCGAATGTTTTAACCTGCGATTTACGAAAGTATTCGTTGCCGGGCCTTAGGAACAGCGGATGAGTCATTAAGCTTTTACCTGAGAATCAGTAGGTGAAGGTGAAGAGTGAATCGGAGAACACAAGGATAGTGAACTTCGCTATCGACCCCATCCATGATTAGGAGTGTAACATGTACTGGCACAGCCTCAGAATGCTAGGCATAAGGAATGCACCGTCCATCACCCTTTGCTGATCATCTTATGACATTGATCGACTAGGTAGGTACAGCGGCAACATCGGCACGCTGTCAGATCTAGAGATAGGAACAAATAAAACATAGATATTAAAGTAAGAGCGGTCTATCGTTCTGAAAACGGCCGTAAATGCATGCTTACAGCTATCTGCAAAATGCGAGGCCACGCCAGATTTTGGCTACTTAGGGCCAAGTACGTGCAAACAACCCAATTTGGGAACAGGGCAGGGCAGGCAGTGGTGCAGCACCAGCACCACAGATGCTTGACAGACGCTACCCTAGGCGTCTTAAAAGTCTCAATGGGATGCCTTTGAATATCATTATGCCTGGAAGTTTTGGCTACATTCCTCCTGATCAGAAAAAGCTCGTCACCTCAAAGTCATTCTGAATGAGTGCCAAAGAAATCGAGGAAACAACACCTGGTGCGTAGTACAACGAAACACACCAACAGTGGTGTGAAGTAAGTGAGCGTAGTCGCGCGCATGCTCATCCCTAAAGCCGGATGTTTGTATCTACTTGGCTCTAAAGTAGCCAAAATCCGGCGTGGCCTCGCATTTTACAGGTAGCTGTAATCGTGTAAGGTACGGGACTTACTTCCCGGACACCGATATTCTAAGAATAGAATACGTACTCTGCGACCCTGTGTCGCATCGTACTTGCTTTAGATTACCTTGATTGTACATATGAATTTCGCAGACTCCAATTCACCTTCAAGCATTACATGCTACCTTCATTCATGTTTCCAATTACCATATTACTGTGAAACCCAAGAGATTCCGAAGTAAGGGGGTTTATTACCCATTTAGCTAACAACAAGTATTTAGAATAAGTATATAAGTAGTATAGTTGTAGAGTAGTTCCTCAGTCTTCTTGAATCGAGTACCTTGAATACGCAATGTTCGCTCTATTCTAAGTACTCTCCCGAAGCTCTCTCGTGTTTGCCTCTTTTCGTCGCTCTCTCACGCTCTCGAAACCCGGGAACCTCACAGATCGTCATGTAGCGCTGGTTGAACGTTGTCGGTTTACTCGGACATATGTACTAGCAATATTTGCTTTGAAACACTTTCATAATGTATTTTCCCCAAGGATAAATGCACGGATGCCCGCCAGCGGCCAGCTACGCTATTTGATCGTCATACATGGCTGAGTTAGGTAACTACACATGTCCGAGTAAACCGACAACGCTCAATCAGCGCTCTATGAGGATCAAGTAGTCTCTCGTAGGCAGACTTTAAGAGAAGGAAAGTAGTCTTTCCTTCTATAATGATCAAGTAACGCAGCTGGCGGGGATCCATTACCCTTGGCAAAATGTATTAGGAAAAATTTTCAAAGCAAATACTGTATTGTCTTTACAATAGTCCAAGTAAACTAACATTATTCAACCAGCGCTATATGAAGATTAAGCAAGTACTTACTTAGTCTGTAGATCACATTCTATTACCTTCCTGATCAATGTCATACGATGATCGGCAGAAGAAGTTAATGTATGGTTCATCGCCTTGCCCAAAACTTTACTCCATCTTTCGCCAATTCCCCGCATATTTTTAAATGCGCTCTCCAAAGGTGGAAATTTATTCTGCCGAAGCAGGGTCGGGGCTGTGAAGTTATAACACTTGGGGTTCGCCTTAGAATCGCTGCCTGGGACCGCAATACTGAGCGGCTCTTTGGCCGATATGCCCATCGGAGATTCATACCGATATTTCGTAGGGCGGAGTTGAGAAGAGTCACTAAAGTTATGTTATTATTTAACGGCCGAGAGATTTATCGCAGCAAGATTTTGGATATTTTCATACTTGTTTCCTAGTCTGTGGGTACGAGTTAGGCGACCACTAGAGCAATGTGTTTAATCTGCGTCATCTCAAGCTTGTGTTGCAACAAATGCGACTCATGATCTCTTTGCCTCTGAAATATCGAGTCAGATTTGCGCCAATCTGAGCACTCAAAATCAACCCATAGTTTTGAGTTTAAATGCACCTGAATCTGGCACCGCCGGGCGCTGCACCCGCTACTTGGGCGCGTGGACACGGCGCATCTGGACCTGTTACTTACTGATACTTTTCAGATGGCGAACCGTTTCGTCGATCAAAGGAGCAAGTGGAAGTCGTATAAATAGGGGCCAGTCCAATGCAGAAGGGTCTTTCCCCAGTGCTGGCCACTGACATTCTCCTCGATTAGCTCCAAGTTGTAACTTCCTTTCTTCCTGCAAGATGCTCGTCCTTCGATATCTGTTGGTTTCCGCTTTTATTGCCTCTGGTCTTGCTGCTGTGAGTAATTGCTGTGACCCTTGAGTATATCACTATGGATGGTTAATACAGTATTGAAATGTAGATTGTCATGCCTAGGGCACAGACGACGTGCCACAACGAAGGAACTCCCAGAGATCGGTTGGGAAATGCAGACCTCATTAAGAAAGGGTACGTACCGATCGCCTAACTAAATAACACTACATCGCCTAATCAGATGCCTCTTTAATGCTAAGGTGTGATCCCAGCAAGAAATCGGAATGGAGGTCCTCGCACAATTGCGTTACCAATGGCGGAAAGGCGTACTTATGCTTTACTGGCTCGGAGGCAGTTTGCATCTCCGGCGGTGTCATAAAAAGCCAGAATATGGAGGGCGGTGAATGCTTCTATTAGTTGAATGTATGGGCAACAATAAAGGACTACTACATACTAGGGGTAAGATGGCAGAAATAATCGATGTTTAATTTTTTACAACCTGCACGTGATAGCCCACTAAGCAAGAGGGTGTATAGACCAGTATAATTATTGTTGCACCAAATCTAAATCACGCTGTATGAGATTCAGGTCACGACAGGGTTGTTAAAATAAGCGACGCAGTCTCGACGACATCGAAGACAGTTTGTCCTCAGAAGGATAAGGGGGGGGGGTCCAAGAGGGCAAACGGATGAGTACATACAACAATAGTAGACTACCTATATACTGTAAGCCTGAAACTAATATACAAATGCAGTAAACTATAGAAAAGCCACAAGAATGTAAACTAACGGAAATGAGATGTATGCGTAAATGTGGTGACATCGCGAAACACTCGCAAACTGCAATCCAATATTCCAACAAGGGTGTGACCGTCAAAGTTGTTGTGCTTTATGTTCGCTCAAAATTTGACACTTTATATTGGGCAACTAGGAAAGGCGTGGCGTCTGTGCCACGTCCCTGCAGCATTTATGCAGCTTTTCACGGACAAACACTGATATCACACGGATATGCACGGACGCCACAGATCGCTATACTTACCTTCTATCATTGGTTTTTGCCAAAATAGGTAATAATTCACAGAGAGTTCAACAGTCAAATGCTGGACTGGGTTAAGTCCACTCCGGTGTAAGGGTAGGTTAAAAAATATCAGCCGGTTTGATATTGATGCCGACTACTCATTTAAGCTGTAATTGAAGTCATTAATATACTGAAATATCAGTTACGTTTTAAGTAGAGTATATTACAACGTTCAAAACAGGTCAATTTCACTTGTTCCGGCTAGGAAATAGTCAATAAATGAAAGTGACTGTGTTGCACAACCATGATCATTAATGAATGGCTCTGCTTAAAAAGCTCCATAAATCCACAGAAACACGTATACTAACAGAGAATCCATTCAAAAGGCATTAGTAAACAACATGTTCCAGAAAAAATTCCTTGATAAACATAATACAATCGGTGTTGGCAATTCCAAGTCACCATGACTGGGTGAAACTTGTTCAAGCACTATTAGACAAACCTTCATTATTTGTTTCACTTTCATTTAGCCACTTGGATTCATTCTAAGCTCAAACCTTGACTTTTACTGTCTTTGAGGCTTATACACAACTCCAATTACCAGCTTATAATTCAGAAGAATACTAACTACAAATTCTGAACTCCATTCAATCCCAATTCATTGAACAAGTTCATCTCAAACTATTATGCACTAGAGGTCATTCTTAGAAATAAACTTGCTGAATGACTTAAAAGTATATGCACTAAGCTGTATGGGTGACCACAGACATGCATTGAATTTACACAGACTGTGTCACATACCATTACAATGGTTGGTGATGTGTGATATTGAGTTGCATATATAGGCTGGGAATACCTATGCCTGTAACCAGTTATAGTGGCCTTTAGGCTCAGTTGGATTATTGTGTGTTTCCTGGCACAGTATTTCACAGACTGCTGCAGGAATGCACAGGTGGATCCACAGACTAAACACAGATATGCACAGACTGCCACAGACATGCACAAACTATCACAGATGTGCACAGACTGTCAGACCTGCACAGACAAGTGCAACACTGGTTACCAAGGGGCAGGGACACACAATGTCAGTGCACAGATGCCATGGACAATACACTGACATCTGTAAACATGCACTGACCATGCACAGACATGGTTTAATAGATTTTAAAACTGCTTGATGTCAAGATTTGTTCCCAAAGGTAAACAGGAACTAGAGGTCATAGGCTACAATAGTGCTACATCAGAAAGTGTTGGAAGTACATCAGGAGTTCTGACTGTAACACTTCAAATAAGAACTGTTGGCTTCAGCTTATGTGCTACACCCTTCCAGTTCTCATGGATTCTAGCTTAAAGTGTGATCCACATGTTAGAAGAAAGTACTATAGGTCAGAAAGCTGTCAGAGACAGCTTGGAGGGTTGACAACATAGATAAAGTCTAGTGTCAAGGACAAGGTAAAATTAGTCAATGTAAGTCAACTAGAAGGTGAAGTCAGAAAAGGTTGGAAGTCAGAATACAAAAGGGACTTAGAACTTAGTTGAGACACTAGGTGAGATCTTAGTCAATATTCAGATTGGAGACTAGGGTACAAAACTGAGCTACTTAAATACAAGTATTGCTAACTGTAATAATGAAAATGGAAGTAGCAACATTATGGATATGAGGAATAATAAGAGTTCTTGATACATAATAAAAGTGGCAGAAGTGGAAGTGGAAAATGTATTGGAGTGGAAATGTACATAGAAACAGTATTGTATAATTAGTGTCAAATGGTTTAAACAATAGTCTAGGGTTTAACAAAGAATGGAAGCATGCAGAAAGGGTCAGAAGCAAGTCAGAAGTGTGGTGGAATGTTGGAAGGGTGTTGGAAGAAATTGTGGATATAGCACTCGATCACTCTGCAAATGGAATCATAGGGAGGAGCAAACCATGAGCCAAAAGTGAGTGGTGAGCAACTACTAAGATGAGGAACCAGGATAGCAAAGATCTCCTGCCCAGTTGGAAAGAAGAGAGATTTCAGTGTATTGACCTTGTCAGTGCATCCTGCATGGATTTTATACACTGCCAGTGTATAAATCATGTGTGCAGAATCAAATTATTGCATCATATCATACAAGCTTTAGCCAAGGTCAACCACACAGCAAGTTCTCACAAATGCTCCAGCACTGTGGCCTAGTGTTGCCACCACTCAGCTCAGCTAGGCTTGGCTCAAAAGTGGTAGAAATGATGCTGACCTGCCAGAAAATGATTGGATCTGTCATGAACTTTGAGTCTAGCAACTAAGCATCAACTTCTTCATCAAGTATTCTGTGTAATGTTCCTTGGTCAGCTCTGAAACCCAACGATATTCTTGGCCCATGAAATATCTGGCTGTCCATTACTGGAATGTGCAGGAGTATTAATTACAGCAGCAATGTAATATGATTGCAGCTATAAAGTAGATAAACCAATGTCATTTAGCAAATGTAATCAGTCAATGTACCTCCTGTGTAAATAATTCCTTGGCCCACTCCACCTCATTGGGCATATATTTAGTGAAATAGTGTAGCTTTATTGCAGGATGGACCACTAGATGTCATTAATTAAAACTAAAATAAGTGCATATTGAGACTAAAAAATACATATAGATTGCAAGAAAATATACTGATACAAGTTTAGTATGATCTTGATGGTTAGTGTTTGAAGGTCCAGTCTCAAGACTGGAAAAAGACCACAACCAGACCGGACTGGACCGCAAAAAGACCAGACCAGCAGTCTGGTCTTTTGATTTTTGAGAATGAAAGACCATAAAAAGAAGGGTCTCTATGAACTGGTCTTCCAATGTACCCCTTCAAAATGACTTTAAGACCATTTTATTTGGTCAAATATTGGTTGAGAAATTAATGAAACTGTAAAATATTCACACAGAGTGTAGACTTGGTGGGATATTACAGTAAAATATTTATTTCTTCACAATATATAAAATTCTTGGAATATTTTCAAAGCTTGATATCATGCCTACAAATATTACTAATAGACCCATGCTTCAGGTTCAGTTTTTCAGATTGAAAACCGGTTAAGACTGGTTAAGACCAACATCTGGTCCAGTGTCAAATACTATTACAATAGTTGGTGAATGTGTGATATTGAGTTGCATATATAGCCTGGGAATACCTTTGACTGTAACAAGTCATAGTGGCCTTTTGGCTCAGTTGTATTATTGTGTGTTTCCTGGCACAGTATTTCACATCCAGACTGGTCCAAGATTGCATAAAACCGATGTAGACCAGTGTTGAGCAGTCCAGTCCGGATTTTTGGAATCCTAGGGCCAAGGTGGACTAGTCTTGGTCTCAGTCTACAGGCCTGGGGGTCAAAAGACTGGACCTTTAAACACTATTGATAGTCCTGAAGTTTGTTGAGATCACTTTGGATGATTGGAGATAGAGCAGGGTTTGTAACCTTTAGCCCTTCCCATCAAGGTATCATTGCTTCAAAAGATGGCACAGCCCTTCACAATGTCAGGGTTTTTTCTGCTGACAAGAGATGCTGAAATGCATGAGGAAATTTGAGTTTTTGAGATTACAATACAATATAATACAAAAATCAGTGAAATTCATACCACCAAGATTGTTTCAGTGCCTCCCATTCAGAATCATTGAGTTTATACTGGTGGACTTCTTCAGTGTCATTGGTTTTAATAAATCTAACAATTGCCTATAAATTTAAACTTAATTAATTTATGTCATATAAATATTTAAGAGACACACATCTTAAAGAAGTAATGCATGCTCAATCAGACTGATATGTATTGACATTCTGGAGTAGCTGCAATTCTGGCATCTTAAGAATATTGAGCACACATAGTACTACTGTTCACAAAATGATCAACCTTGAACCTTGAAATATGGTATTAATATGTCATTAGTCACTTGATTATATTAAGTGATGATGTCAATAAAGCTCACTGTACAGACAAGGCTATCAACAATAGCAATGGGATCATATTTAATTGCATCAATGAAATCAGCAGAGTCTACATCAGTAGGAACATAATTGTTGGCATCCACTGCAGCACATCTGTAAATGCTAACAAAATTCCTTTGCATGCAAGATTTACTATGTGAGGAAAGTATTCAACAAGTTAGACTGCTACAAGCATAAATGGTGAGAGATTGGGGTCAGACCAAACATCTATCATGCAAGAAATTTTGCCAAGGGAGTTCTATAATTAAAATGAGATTAGCAAAGTGAGTCAATTGCAACAAAGAATACTGTTGTGACCTCAATTTCTTCTTGTAACATAGTTAAGTGCTCATTCTAGACCTGCATAACCCTTTCATGCCCAGTAGATCAATGTGGGATATCTGAGTTATTAAGTTCTTCACAAAGCATGAGAAAGATAGCACAAAGTTGGAGGCTCCAATAACATTTATAGACTGAAAAACACAGAATTAACTTATGATATATATGCAAATAAATTCAACACATCTTACCTGATCATCAGCAATGATGAATTCAACAATGGCATTGATAAAACCTTTAGGATTAAATGATTGATGAGGTTTTGACTTTAATGTCCCTGAACCAGAACACTTCCCATAGTACTTGTTATATTCAGCAATGACTTTCATACCATCCTTGGCAGTAATTAAAATTTTGAGGCTGTTACAGGATTCAATCCATTCATCAGTGTGATGGTCAAGGAGATAATTTTGCAGAACACCTGTAGATGTCTAATAGTATTAAAGCAATGACATGGTCATGATCTCCTACTACAGGCACAAGGCCATACATTGCCCATCCAGAATATGGGTGAGATGGTGAAATATTGCATGAGGTTAGCCTGGTGCAAGTATCAAGTGGATAGAGAGGGGTTTGCTAAATAAATACTAGTCATTTCACTGTGAGAGTCTGTTGACATCACATCTGTCATAACAATGTCATCTCACGGATGACAAGACAGCACAAGAATGGAAGCTAACACTTCCATTGTTGCTGATAGAACAATGTAATGATGAAGAACCACTACTCTGGTTCCTTCACATGGTGGCAGACTTATTGTCTGCCAAATAACAGAAACAATGGTCCAGATCAGCTCTATAAAGGGCAAAACAGGATGGAGTTGATTCTACATCAACTCCTGTTGACTGTTTCTGCCCTCTGCTCTACCACCACTATCATATCCAACACAACCTCCTTGCTCTGCTTGGAGATTGCTGCCCACCCTAACCCTAACCTGCTCCCACCCTAACCTGGAAATGAGGACACCATTATTTGCAAGCCTTCCTTTAGTTGATGTAACACCCCACTTTCCAACCATGTCAGACTCTTTAAGGTCTATGACTGCTTGAATCTTCTCCATAGCTGTCATCTTCCCTTTACTCTTGCAGGCAGTATCAATTTCTAGTTGCTTGCAAATCTTGAATAAGTTTTTCTGTCATGCTGAGACTTGAGTCTAGAGAGCAACTACTTACCAAGTTGACAAGCTGAGCTCCTTATGAAGGCAGTCAATTTGTTGGCCTGCTGTCAATCCAGATCCACTATTTTCATGTGCATACTGGTTGAATGCTGTGCAAAGACTGTCATCAGAGGGATCTATATTGCAACATGGCATTTGTATTGGTAGCCATCCTCTTCATTCTTTGACACCACCACACGGGATGTTGTTATGCTCCATGGACATTATAAATTCAAGTAAGTCATGTCGATTAGGAGTACTGGAACATGAAAAGTTAGAATTGGATGTAGAAAGTTGGGTTGCTTAATAGATTTCAATAAAACCGTGGTCTTTTTATACCTGAATTTCAGAATCTTGAAACGGCTCTCTATAAATTATAGATCCAATTCCAAATATCACATACCTCTGAATGTACACTTAGCATTTACCTCTGGCACTAGAATACAAGAACCATGCTTGCTCCCGGGCTTGAGAGCAACCCTTCCTTGAACTTGCAATTTCTGGGTATTGAAATCTAATTAAAGATATCATTCATGACCTGGACATTCAAGACTCAGATCGAATGACATGGACTTCAGAATCACCGTTAACAAGAACAGCTGTACATCCTTGGACCTTAGTGCATAACTCGATGTAGGTAGCAATTAATTGATTATATCAAGTGAAACATATTGACCAATGAATAGCTGTGCTCACTTTGGAAAGTATGATCTTCCCCAGAAAAAATATTTCAGCTTGAAACCACTGCTCACCGGTCTGTTAGATGACATCCAAATGTCAAAAACTAGCACGGTGCTTCTTCGAACTTACTTACCTACCTGTCACTTGAATTGTGTTCAGTCAAGCCTTCTGGCCAGTTCGTGTCGGTGCCATTATGATAGATTATGGATCGTGGTCATGGTTCAGAAACTATGTATTAGTGAAATAACCTGGAAGGCGGGTTGATGACAAAGTCACCAATTCGTTAACATTCATCTCCTGCTTTACCACCGCCAAAATAGTCCCTTTCAACCCCCGTGCAAATGAGGTTTGTACTCCCTCAAATATTATATTCGGACCAAATTTTAGTGCTCAGTAATTACTGGGTGGCTAATAATTTTAGGTCAGGGCGAGGCCGAAGCTTTTGCGGAGTTATAATGCAGTTGAAATACGCCGCTCTGCCGATCCCACCATCAAAAGTCAATCCCACTATCTGAGTACAATCCCACTATTTATATATTTATGCTGCAATCCCATTCCCACTACTCTCGTATATACTCGTCAAACACGCATTCAAGTCCTCGTATTTCAGGTCCTTGCCACTTCGTCCTTGTCTTCGACCGATCCTCCGTAAAACCTATCGCAATGAAATCTTCATCAATTCATCTATCTATCTTTTCGGGCGACGGAAAGAACTGGTCACTACAACATATACATTTGGTGATAGTCGTAATGCTCTTCAATTTGCTCTTGCATGGCACAAGTCTGATTCTGGACGTGGGCGATTTCCAGATATCGTTGCATTTCGCCGCCAGCCTCGAGAATTATGGATGGCAAAGGATTCACAACCGGGCAAGGGAATCGTCGCGTCTAAGTCTGGAGGAAGAGTTTTCTTGAATTCAGCTGGTATGTTGTAGAGGCTGTAATTGGACTATGCACGGAATCACACATTCCGTGAAATTATAATACTTTGTCCCCGGCACATCTCGAAAGCGCATGCCCGCGCAAAGTCCAAACGTCATCACCATCCAGAAGTTAACTAGCATAGATGCCATCTTCTTTCACCGTGACCAGCATCTCCATTCCTCAACTTCTCGCTGTGATAGAATAATTACTAGCTTGCCGTGTTACCCGGATAGGAAGGGAGAAAGTTCCGGAGCGGTGCATCGCCCTTCTTAATTGGTGTATTAGTTTCGTATATTCGTACTCTGTTTGTTTCATTTATTTACTTATAAACGATGTAGTCTACTGTTTGTATCTTCGCTTGTTTATCACCCTTATGACGTTTTGTCCCTTTCTGGGATGGTGTTTTAACATGCTGCGCAGATTTGGGCACTGAATCTACGTGTATGACTACTAAGAGCATGGCTGTCAGCATCGTGATCATAACGTATACCTCGGTTATAAAGTAATATCCGATTCATTTAAGCGCTCAGATAAGATGATGCTACGTGTACATTACATGATGAGCCGCAGCACGAAAACCCGATACTATCTGAACAATGGGATATGTCAGCACAATCGAAGCTTTAAAACATAACCTCCGTCCCCTTCGCATCGCATGCTCCTCTTCTTATAACCTAACAAGGTTTATCCCTCTCTTAATCATAAAATGTCAGAATCGGCTCCTCTCCTCGACAACGTCGACTACAACACACCTCGCATTGCTAACGACAATGACGGATTTGAAGCGGAGACCAATATTTCGGCTAAGCAGACCCCAGCATCTACTTATTTCAAGCCCGTCATGAAGATCCTGGCAATTTTCACCCTGGTCGCATCCGTCCTCACGATCGGTTTGCTCCTCGCCAACAATATCATTATCAGAAAGGCGCTATCGGGATCCTCCAACGCTTGGAGCGCTCGGTATTCATCTGGAGCATTGGCAAAATTGGTATGGACCCTGATTCCTTTATCCACGGCCGATTGTTCCGGCCTGAACCACAAGGACTTAACATTAAATAGATGATCGTCCCTCTCGTCTTCTCCACCATCAATGCAGTCGTCAATTTTCCCATCCTGCTCAATGTTATCGTCGACATCGTGCTCGTGGCATGTATCATCCCAGGAGTGGTTCATCTCATTGACGCGTTGCCAAAGTCCTGGTGGTGTGAAATTCAGTATAAATACCCTGGACGACTCCCCATCCCCCCAGATCCGAAATGCCGGCATTGGAAGTTAGTTGTAACGATTTTGATGGCGATTTCTGCTGGGTTTGCTATACTTGTTTGGTACGTTGCGTTCTGAATCGTCACCATTTCAATTCCGTCCCTCAAGGCAATCGCTTTTAAAATTTTCGGTGAAGTGGCCTCGAGAATTAAATGCTAACCAACTTTTCAATAGCGTTATTTATGTCCTTCAGTTGCTGCTTCGAAGCATTGCGATATTCAAAACCAAGTTATGGAAGAGACCGCTCTCCTGGACCTTGCCAACTGGAGAAATAACCTTCCAGTTTAGTATGAGGGTGCTGAGGCAGGAAAGACAAAGTGCTGAAACGGGGGCAGGGTCTGTACATGGGCCAGTGTACTTGTCATAATAGGCACATCCCCGGCCGTCGTATCCCAGAAGCTTTCTCGTTACATACCAGCTAACAATGTATCTTATCCTGTACTTGTCCAGTGCCTTCAAGTTTTCAGCGCGCCTAGATCTCACAGCTGCTCAAGCGTGGCGGACAGATTTAAGTGCAACAAACATCCTGCATCCCAGCTAATCGCACATCGTCCATGTCACTGAGCTATCTACCCGACGTTGATGTTGGATGAAATAGCCGTTTGCTATTCACATAGCTCACACTTCGTAAATCAAGGATTCACGTTTAGTCTGCTATGAAACCTGTACGAATTAACTCACTGTAAAGGCCGGACTCCCGACACAACTTGGAATTACATTAGTGGCGTTGTCAGGGATAGAATCAGCAGCTGCCTTGCTGCACGAGGCAGGAGGGCAAATGTAAGCGACAGATTCCTGACACAACTTGGAATTAGATTAGATAGTGGAACTATCAGGGATAACAACTATTCAACTACATCTCTGTGTGGAATATAATACTATGCATATGTTACTTCAGTAGTTATAGGTGTCAGAACCTCTTGAATTGATACTGTGAATACTCTTACTTGTTATCTCACTTTGCTTCAAGAAACTAATCTCTTTGTGTTATGCTCCATATCAACTTACAACTGCTTGTCAACTGTGGTGTACTCACATTCACTTTTTAATTGGTGTGAAGGCACAGTGCAAACAGACAGCAGACCTGCTGGGTTGGTTCAATCCCAGAAGGTACAGTTTTAGTGCCATTAATACTTGCACAAATGCATAGAAAACTGCAACATTTGGTACATGCAGATGCCACCTTTCAGTTACTAAGTAGTATGTATGGGTACTGATCCATCCTATTGTCAAGTCTTGTTCTAAAAAGTGAATAAGAACTAGAGGTTGTAGGCTACAATAGCACTACATCAGAAAGAGTTGGAAGTAATGTCAGAAGGATTTCTGACCATAATGCTAAAGGTAAGAACTGTTGGCATCAGCTTATGTACTGTGCCCTTCCAGTTCTTGTAGGTTCCAACTTAGATGTAGTCCACACATTGGAAGAAATTGCTGTAGTGTCAGAAAGTCATTAGAGATGATTGAAGGATGTTGACAACTAGAGTCCAAGTCTAATGTTGAGGGTGAGATAAGACTAGTGAACATTAATCAACCAGAAGAGGGAGTCAGAAAGTCAGAAAATGAAGCAGAAAGACTAGGGGTAATCTTAGTTGATATTCAGATATGAGACTACTGTACAAAACAGATCTACTTAAATACAAGTATTGCTAATTGTGATAATAAAAGCAGAAGTAGCAATAATATGGCTATGAAGAATGATAAAAGTCCTTGACACATAATAAAAGTAGCAGAAGCATACATAGAAACAGTAATTGTTAGATGAAAGAGACAATAGTTCAGATATTAGCAATGAATGGAAACAGGCAGGACATGTCAGAAGCATATCAGAATATCATAACAGAGTATTGGAAAGCATCAGAAGGTGTCAGGAGAAATCAAAGTTGTGAGACCTATCTTGGCTAGTGTGTTCATAACTGGCATTGCATCAGATATTTGGATATTAAGCATGTAGTTGGTGGCAAGGCTTTGGTCCTTATTACAGGTAAGTGACCCAGCAATACTTTCTCTAGTGTGAACTGGAGATCTATTAACTATCACTCCAGTCAGTATCAAAGGTGGTATGTAATTGAACAATTGAAGTCTCACATATTTGATAGTGTCAATGTCACCAGCAGTCATGGTGGGAGCCTGATCAGCTTGATGGGGAGAGATTATGGATTATCTGTGCAGTTGTGGGTGAGGGAAATAGCTGAGACCCTGTAGCTGCTTTAGAGTAGAAGCTGATGTGCCTAAAACACCAGATGATCCATTGCTGGTTCATCAGATAGGTAGTTAAGCAAATGGTTGACAGTGAGGCCTTAGTCCATTCCACAAATAATGTATGCCTCCATAGCTTGCTGTGAGGTGAACCCAAGATTAACCAGCTTTCACATGGGTACCAAACAATTTGCATGGCAGCTTGCATGGCTTGCATGTACTTGCACAGGCTTGCACACAGCTGTGCAGAACTCACACCTGAACATCTCTTCTTCCAAGATGTCTAGACAGTCATTATTGACCTTGATATCCATTAGAACTGATGGTGTTCCTAGAATCTGAATTTGTGGGACCTCTTTAAGAAGCTGCTTGTATGTGAGGTTCTTGTATTTTGGTTTTGGTGAGCCTTCATCATTCTTCTTGAGAGAAAAAGTAATGAAGATGGTATGGACATGGGCTGTAGGTAAAAGTGTGAGCCACCTATGGCAAATTTTCTTGTCTTTACTGATATGGGCTTCAAACCAGTTTGTGTCAGGATTCACAATATTCTTGGATTCCTGTGAATTCGTGGTACATACCAACACATACCAAATTGTAATGCACTACTTATTTCTATTGAATTAAAGTCAAAAATGCAATACAAGTCATTAAAAATGGTTACAAATTAGAAAAAATCAACATAAAAATGGAAAATCAAAAACAAATCAGAAACATGCAGGAACAATAAGGAAAAATCAAGCAAAATCATGAGAAGGCATGAAAGATAAGTAAAAATAAGTAAAAATAAAGTAAAATCAGGAGAAGGCATGAAAGATAAGGAAAATATGGAAAAATTGGAAAAATAAAGTGTCATATCCCATTCTAGCCATCACTCATCACCATCCTGTCACACTCCAATTCACCACAAATTCCAAGTCCTCACAGCCAAATTTCAGCTGTGTCAGCCACACCTTGGCCAACAATGTGTTTCAGATATTCTGCATCTAGTCTTCATTCTCTACTAGTCTCATTCAAGTTCTTATCTTTCATCTCCACAAAGCCTCTCAGTTAGCTCTCTTAGTATTCATACATCCTCTGTTCATCTGACTCTCTCTCTACACATTAGTTATAACCTGACCTCTACTTCCACATGCTTTGTATGTTCAAATTGGACAAGTATTTCATGGCTTATCTATAGGAGTAGTATATAAGCAGTAGTATTCAACTGTACTTCTTTAGTCTGTTAATTGTATTGTCAATCCACTTCCTGGCATGATATGCACTCTATACTCTCTAAATATCTTGTTTGATCCTTCAGCCACTCTGGCCAACCTTCAGCCAAACCTTGGCTGAACCCTTGTCCCATTGTTGATGAGCTGAGCTCTCACTCTTGCTTAACCTCCATCCTCATTATTTGTTATATTAAGTACATGACTAGGATAGTGGGTGGCACAGCACATAAGCTGAAGCCAATGTCCTATATTGTCTAGTGTCTTGTGTATCATCAGACTCATACCTTGGCCATATTTTCCTTCTATATATAAAGGAAAATCAGGAGAAGGCTTGAAAGATAAGTAAAAATAAGGAAAAGTAAAGGAAAATAAAGGAAAATCAGGGAAAGGCAAGAAAGTATAGAATAATGAAATAGAAACAGAAGAGAGATAAAACCCCCAGGACAAGGAGAGTAAAGGGAAACAGGGATTTCACCCTTGTTCTCTAGCTAAGCATGCTGCAGTGACAAGCCTATCAGCTCCTGCAAATGCTAAATCAGAGGACATGAGAAAATCTCAGTTTGGTTTTGAAGTGAGACAACCTAGCTAGAGTTAGCATTTTGAGAGTGAAAACCTTTATACATATTATTATTAAGGGGCAAGAGACAGGGCTCAAGACATTTGAGTCCTAGGACCTAGTCCTAAGTATTGTCTGTTACATTGAGAAGTCTAAGAAACTGGAAGACCATCCTTCTCACTTAGCTAGTTTTGAAAAGTGCAATTTCAGGAGAAAGGAAGGCCCTTCTCCTGGAATCTTTGTCCTGCAACAGAAAGACAACCACTGTCTTTGGGATTATAGGGGAAATCTACTCTATACACTCTGGCCCCCTTTTCAACATCAAGGAAACTCAAGGAAGATCAAAATTAAAATTAAAACAATGGAAAAATATGAAATGTTTAAGTCAAATAAGAAAGAATACATAATTATAATCAAATTTCAAAGATCCATCACACCTTCATTGTATTGGTTTTTAATCAAGTTGAGATAATATCATGATTTGATGCTTAACATATGGTCTCATTACTCATGGCTATAAGCTCAATTGGCACTGGCTCAGAAAACATGAAATAGAATTTCATCAGAAAAAATATTACATCAGAATATCTACATAATAGTACTTACATAACTGAGCAATGTCACTATTTTCATCATCATCCTCTTCTTCAGTTTCTTTTGCTTTGCAGTTTGTTTTTCCAGCACATACTTGTATGATAGAAAAGCAAAAACCAATTAAAGTCATCTGGAATAAATTTATCATACCTGAGTGTTAAAGGCATGCTCGTAAACAGTATCTTCTTTTTTGTTTACTGTTGTAATGACCAAGTTTGGTGCAGACCCATGTAATGGAGCAGGGTTTCACCATTTGAAATGTGAGATGTCAGACACTTTGTCATTAATACAGTGATAGCTGTCCACAATAAATCTTGTGGTCATTCTCTATGTATCCCAGTTTCCATTAACAACAACAGTCCAAAGTAATAGATTAGCTTTATCAATGCAAACATAATGAGGCCTGGATTCTTCAGTTGGATAGATTTTTTGTAAAAACTGTAAAATATGTGTTGAAGACTCTGCTTTGTTAAATTCTGTCCATGCTATCACTACTCCACATGAAACATATATAATTTCAACAAATTAGACACATGATGGGCTGAAATAATGTTTTTGCTGCATATCAGGTGCTGGTTCTTCATGAGGCTGTGTATTGGTTTTTGTTCCAAGCTGTCAGGAAATCCTTTCATATGGTCTCTGAAGCATTCTTTTTACTCCAGACAGAGTCTCTGGATGAAAACATTGGCAATGTCTTTGCTACTCTCTCTGATTCTGTATATAATCTTGTGCCCCAGTAGCTTTGATATTAGTAAAGTTACATATTCTGCATGCATTTCCATATTGATTCTCATGATATTGGCAGAATACACCTCCTGTTGCATGTGCCAATTCTGCAGTACAATTTTCAGAGGCACAATGTTGAGGTTTATTATGATTCTGTCATCACTAGTTACTGCTCTCTGATTAGTTATACAATTAACTATCATTGTATTTAAGTGACCAGTTCCTCCATTGTATCTACAATCTGAATACTGACTAAGATCTACCTAGTCTCTTCATTAAGTTCTAAATCTTATACACATTCCTACCTTCCAACTTCCTTTCTAGTTAGATTTGGTCACTAATCTCCCATTTCCCTCAGCAGTAGATTTCATCTCTAGTTGTCACTCATCCAAGTGGTCCCCAACAACTCTCTAACTCTCAGTACTACCTTCCAACATGTGGACCAGATCTGTAAGTTAGAGCCCATGAGAAATTGGAAGGGTGCAGCATATAAACTGAAGCTAACAATTCTAAATTTTAGTAGCATTATGTTCAGATACCTCCCTCTTGGAATCACATTTTGCATTGGCATTGGCATAGCACTCCCAAAGAGGTGTTAGTATTGGTCAGCATTCAGATTTCATCCTCTGGGCACCCCCAAAAATACTTTGGCATCGGTCAGCATTGGAATTTAACCCTTCTGGACACCCCAAAACTGCTTTGAACTTTGGAATTGGCATTAGATGTTGGCCCACTTCAGGAAATATCAGCAGATTAGGTCAACGCACCAAAAGCTCTCTTCTTCCCACCTGGGCAGGAGATCTTTGCATTCCTGCTTCCTCGTCTTTAGTAGTCGCTCACCACTCGCCTCCGGCTCGTGGTTCGCTCCCCCCTAACCCTACGCACCTCACTAATCACGTTCCATATAAAGCCGATTTCCAAGTTCAAGCCTGCTATGGTTGGGTGAAGATTCTAAAGCAAAAAGTAAAGAATGGAGAGTCATTAACAGCTGAGCAAGAAGGCAAAAGGCAAGGCAACTTAAGAGATTTAAACCATCTCGAGTAGCTTACCAGAACCCTGCATTCTGGGCATAGCTCGATTTTCTTTTTTCTATGCTGAAGCACAAGAATACGAGAGTCAAAAAAAGATCGAGAGAGAGTAAAACTACTCAAATCATATGGTATCCCTGATTTGAGAGGCGAAGCACCAACTTTGTCCATGGTTTTCCCGGAGGCTAGAGCTTATTGAATGTCTCCTCCATAATGTATATGAGTTTAGTGTCGGTAGAGAAACAATCCGGTTGCTGCTTCTGAATCATAATTATGTGGAAGGATGGACGAACACCATTCACTCATGAACGGAAGCTAGGATATATCTTCTCCGAAGATATCCTGTCGACAATTAGTAATCTTGAAGGATTCCGTGATCGTGATTCAGCTGCTTTCCTCCAATTGTTGCGATTGAGAAAACACACATTACTATCGTGGTTATGAAGAGAAAACTAATAAAGAATGAAAGATATTTTCGAGCACGAGTCTTTGTCAATTGACATTGAACATACGGAATGGAGGACAAGAACGATTATACCATAATATGTATAAAATAAACACCTTTGAAGTGCAGCCGATAGCTCTAAATACTATGATGTAGATGTCAGTGCTGATATGCTTGCTAATCCCTTACATTTACATGCAAATGTAATCTCATCTATTATAAGACTGGATCCATGGGCTGTATACTGGCTGTATACTCGCATGACCTCTTTCTGATGCTGTTGGAGAGAATAAAATGTTTTCGATGGAACGTATGAATTTAACGACGAGGGTGATGAAGGGGAAGTTAAGAATTTTGATGAACAGAGAGAATACGAAGACGAACGATAAGACGTTGCTCACCGGCATCAGGTGTTTATATAGCTAGGAGCGACATTGGAGTATAACATTCGCTACAGCATAAGTCTCTCACAGAGAAGTTCACTCAAAAAGACACACATCAGCCATTTCTCATCGATATCGACTCCTGTTTCACAGCTTTGATGCTCATCTCATTAACACCCTGAAGATGGTCATTGAGTGCTCCCTGGGAGCGTCACGCCACGACAACAAACACTTACAGTGAATGTGAGCAAGCGAATAAACCGCTGGATCTGATAACGAACTTCTTGCTGCTTCATTCTCTATTGAAAAGCTTGCTCTATCTCTTTCCTCATACTTGTTATCATCTTTCTCTTTCAAAACCTGCCCCTCCAGCTCTGAAGATGCATCAGATTATCAAGGGCGCTCGTATGGTCGAAACATTTTGCACAGAACCGGTAAAGCCCGACATGTCAAAATACTCACGATCTGAAAGTGTGATATACACAAATTCTTCACTCATTGGTTATGTGCAATCCATCACTGCTTCTCATCTCGAGAGCATTGAGATGGAATTCGCAATTCGCTACAAGCAGTGTATTGAATATACGGGATATGAAATCACGTCAACACTGATATGTAGATGGACGGACGTAGATCCTGACTGGATGAGTGAATACAGTCATTGATCTGAAATAATGCGCAAAGCATGCTTAACATCGACAAGAGCAGAAGGTTGAAACAAAGTAGTCATACCTGTCGAGTAACAGCCGGTTTATAATGCTAAGAGATTATCAGAGCACAAATTGATACATCCACAAGACACCACTCACATCAATTAACTTCTTAGCTATCAGATAGAAAGCTGTTACATAAGGATTTAATATGAACATGCAGCTGCAATCTCTTCTATGCAACAACGAAGAGGAAGGAGCAATGCCACTCTGGATCGAAGGTCACGTGATCGGTGGTTCGAAACTGACGAACATACCGTATCTCTAACGTACATGTATGCTCCAGAAAAGATGGAGCACGTCCATGCCAGTGGTGCTTATATACAACCTTAGCGATGGCTGGAGGTTGAACAAGGCGGGACTGCGAAAGGTGGATGCGAATGAGTGAAATCTTATCCCACCGGGTGCACCGAGCATTGACGATGCGAACAGATATAGAAGACGCCGAAGTCGGAGGGCGAACAAGCAAAATGTCTGTCTGCAAAGATTGTATAAGTCCTGCCTTGATAACGAAACAAAGAGACGAGAAAGGTGAAGGGAACAGAAGTGAAAAAAGGATAACAGAGAAGAACAAAGGATCCCCTCAGAAGGAGGATACGAAAGTGGGTACGAAGGTAGTTAATTGCATAAAGTAAAAGCAGCAAGAAAATGGAAAGGAAATTGTAGAAGAAGGAAGTGCCCCCATGTCATATCCTAGGCAGACTGACACGTGTACGAGAGGAACAGCATGGCCCCAAACACAGAATCAAGAAGGAGAGAACGTGGGCCGAAAGCGACGATCCTGCCTGGCCCCGCGGAATGAAAGAAGGTGGACAAGGAAGAAAAGACCCAGGTGCTTTCCAGTGGGGATGTTGTTCGCTAACTGCGGAATTCTGATGCCAAGAGGAGGATCGAACATAGGTGACGGATACCAACGAAGGCGGAGCAGCGCGCCAGCTGGACGAAAAAGGACAGTTCACAATGCATGACCAGATGATGACGTTGGCACTGAAGAAAATATGGGAAGAAACGTGTAACAACAACGTTGCGCAAACGCTCACAGGGGAGGGCTCACCAACGGATCATCAAAACTAGATGAAGCCTTCCAAGGATAAAGTGCACGCAGGCGGCGATGACAACCCCTGCGAAGGAGGGGAGAGATCCATTCCGGAATATAGCAGGTTGCGCCAATGCCACGGCATAAGCTGACAAGGATAGAAAGAGAATAACGAAAGCTGTAGCAGAAATAATAAGAACCTCCTGATGATGCAATTGCAACTGTTATCCGCGATTCTGCCCGAGTCGTGCGCGAGCAGCCGAACCATACGTCGTCGTTGAACATGGTGGTCGTGTTCGAGTTTTATATTGAAGCGAGGCCTAGTACAAAGTTAGATGGGTAAAGGAACAGGATCAATGTAGATGCCCTTGAGAAATTCAAGAGAGAGCTGTGCGGTGTTACCTCTCGAATGGAACACGACAACATGCACCCAGGACTGACCCCCAACAATTCCTCATCTCCATGCTCTAATGCCAGCGCCAAGAGGCAGCAGTTTATTACCGCCTTGTCGTCGATCGCGGTCGCCGTGTTCGAGCATCCGAGAGCAGAGGGCACCGGAGCCTGTCGAAGAACTGGAACTAGAGCAAGAACACAGGTCACTAGAGGTCGCATTGAGGTACAGAAGGAAAACGCACTTGTTCGGATTAATGTAGGCCTGCCATCCCCACAATACACCTCCAGCGCAGAGCTCCCATCTTCTCCCGTCATATCCACCTCCGTCGTTCAAGCAGTAGATGAGGCCATGTCTCCGGGGACAGGCACTGTGATGGCGGTCTTAGCGCTTGTTATCATCAGCGGCTTTAGCAGATCTAAGTCAAAGAGATGGGAAGATCAGAAACGCGCAGCAAGAACAAGAAAAGGACAGCGAAGAGTGGGCTCACCTCTCTAAACTGGCGGGGTTAGCGGATTCCTAGAATGTAGAGTACCACCAAATGTTCTTCGTTTCGTCCGATCTTGCCAGTACCATGGGTGACCGGCCCCAGATAGTTTCGCCATCGAATATCGCCGCCGTGGTCGCTGTAGTGGGGCTGGAGCTAGGCACATAAGAAAAAAGGGACAGTATAGGTACTTCTGAGAACGGAAAAGATGCCCAGCAAGGCGCACTCACTTGTCCAATCGGACACGGGAGTGCCTCCCCCGAATCCACCTCAGGCATCAGCTCTTGTCGATTTGCTATGATAGCACCACGAACGAGCAGCCCACATCCTGCTCATCGCAGATCGTTGTCGTCGCCTTCTAATTCCTGTTCAAAACAAAGTGGGCTAAGGGCGGAACTACAGCGAGAAAAGAAGAGAAGATAGGTGAATAAGGATGATCGCCAGGAATACAAAATAAAAATTTACGTATTCGAGTCATAGCAACGAGAACTTGTCTCCTAAGCGGGTATTGAAGACTCCACGATCGATCGTCGATACCTTGGGCCTATCATTGAAGAGAAGATAGCTACGAAGAACAAAGAAGGGCAGTTGAAAACCCTAAAATTGGGACGAAAAAGACAAAAACTCACCTCGTCGAAACAGACCTGGGTACAGCCTGCCAGCTCATACAACAGTCTGTAACGTTATTCCATACAGTTGACTCTGGTTCATCTGGTCATTTCCCGTTCTAGGCCATCCCGAAACGTCGGAGGTAATGTCGCTGGCGGTTGTGATCGTCTTGCGCGGCCTGCACGAAAGATCGAGGAGACGAGTTAGAAACATGAATATATCCACATGGGCGCAGTTACCTCTCGAATACGACAAGAATGGCATCTCTTCAGCACCTTTATCCAACTTCTCCTTGATTCTGGCACTGGTGCTCCGCGCCAGCTTGCATCCTTTTCGTCTTGCCTATTGCGTTCGATGTCGTCATCGAGAAAGGGCAATGACAGAGTTATACGAACGGGGTAGAGAGGTCAGGGTGGTGGATTTAGAACAGCAGAAGACGACAAAGTAGCTTACCTTTCGAAACCAGATCCGGGTGCACCTCCCCTCGAACAACTCCCTATCTTCAATCCTATCAGGGTCATACGGAAACAGGTGACGCCGCCTGGCCGTGGAGCATAGCCATGATCTTCGAGGACATTATAGAGACGAGGATTTTCGCAAACCTGGAGCGAGGGTATGAAGGTGAGTCAGGAAGGATAATTCAAGAGCGAGACGAAAAGAACGCACTTATTCGCTAGATTCCGCCAAAGACCCGTCGTGTCCTCGTTACGACCCACCATCCCTCGCGCGCACGCCACGTAATCTTTATTGTTGAATTGTGTTGCAAGAGTAGTGTCTGTGCATAACATACGATAAGAACACCTACAAGAATCAGGACAGAAGTAGGAAATCCGAAAGAGGAAACGAACGAAGATACGCGCATTTGTCAATTGAAGTATGTGTTGACTGGCGTCGCCAGCGGACGAAGGAAGAGAGGGAGAAGTTGAGGGAAACCCTCGAGAGCAACGAAAGGTGGAAAGCATGATCCATATAGTCGCGGATGGCACCAAGCACGGAGTCGAACCAAACTGCCTGTCGTGGTTGCATGAAGCACTCGACGTCCACGTTGTTTGTCAGCAACTTCCAGGACAAACAGTGTGTTATCTGGTGGCGATTTTCAATCGTGCCGTTGAACTTGACACGCTTCCAGCACCTTACTGGGCTCCTCGCACGCTTTTTCAAGTTTTTGGTGGCGAGAAAGTTTTCGAACATGAATACTTGATCTACAGTCGATACAACTTTATTATTTATTACACATGTGCCCGTACCTCCGTTGGCTGCTCTCAGGCTATCAATACTCTAACAGTCCTTGGGTTTTCCATGGCGCACCCCGCAACTGTATTCGAAGAAAACGCAAGCGACAAAACATGACAGCCAAGTTTCAGCCATTCAATAGAATAAAAATACAACGCTGTCTCTATATGTTATCAACTTGGGTCAGTCTATTCACATATAATTTCAATGTGATTACTTTCTTCGTTCAACTCGAGCAGCCCGTTCACTAGGTTCCGATCCACCGAACCGGAAGGGTTTCTGACTAGACGGGGCATGTAAAAACATGAGGGTTTCTGAATAGAATTATCCATGAGAGAGTGGGCTCGAAGCCATGATTCCCCATATCCCCATCCAATTTTATTTGATAAGCTTCCTGCTTCTCGAAGAATAGGGAGAAACTGGAGTCTTCAAGCATGTGGTCACATTTTAATAAGGCCTCAATATCATCGTATGTGTGTAAATGTTCCGTTTTTACTGCAGTAAATTTGACTTCATCCAAGGTTTGGGGTTGGGAAAGATCGGCATCGCATCATCCAACGACTTTCAACTTGATTTTAACAGTCTTTCACCAGCATTCCACGACGCAGTAATCTTGGAGTCATAAAAATTTATTTCGTTTTTTCATGCACTAACGATGCTAATCATAAATAATCGTTCTTGAATTTGAATATCAATCTCTGTACAGGATTCTGTTTTAATAGCATCATTTGTATATTTAGAGTACATAAATATAATCCTTAAGAGAATCAGCTAGAAGCCATATAATTAGACTGCGAAGTAAAGTTAGAAAAAGAAATTTGGTCAGTGGCTCTCAAGCACATCATGTTGTCGGAAACTGTCAAGAAACGTGAACCTCGTTTCATCGGTCACAGGGTTAAGAGTTGATGGTTCAACTGCGGAAGCTACGATGAGATCGTCTGGCGTGTTTACTGCGTCGAAAAACAAAGAGTCTATACCATTATAGTGTTAGTGGTATCATAGAAATATTATGTGAATCATGGGATTCACTTACAGATAGTGGGATTGACCCAAGCATAGTGAGATTAAAAGAAGATAGTGCGATTGAGCGTCAAGATAGTGGGATCGGCAGAATCACCTGCCGGATCAGTTTACAATTCCGCAAGGGACATAGCCCGCTCTGTTCCATGTGTTGACGCCCTTAATTGCGCCTCCCTGCCTTAATAATAACCCTCACGGTAATATAGGTTCATATCAATAATTTCCATCGAAAATTCCCTAATTGATCTAAAGTGTTGAATTATGCGGGTATTCAGAGTACCATGACTCATTGACCTTCATAATGCTGCCTTCATCATATTTTTTTGAAATATTCACAATTCATATCATATATAAACTGGAATGAGAGAAAGAAATAAGTATTTTAAACATGGATATACTATAAATTCACTGAAGCCAACACCATTGAGCAATGCTTAAGATGCAACAGTACCAGGCAATATACTGGCGATGCCACATTCTGCTGTACCTCAGTTTGATGAACCATGATGTTTTAGGAAGACAAGTAGCCTTCAAAAATCTGTATCATGTTGTCTGAGCCAGTGTTAAATTTTTTGATTGAGCTTATAACTATGAGATAATGAGACCATATGTTCATCCAATCATGATATTCTCTCATCTTGATCAAGAGCTGATACAAACATTTGTAATTGATCTTTCATTCCAAAATCTCACAAGCTCACATTCAAAAGTGTATTTCACATTTTCTGAGTCAGGCTTTAGGAATTTTCTAACAAACTTGACTTTTTTTACTAATAAAAGCATAGGCTGGCTATCCAGCCATACTATTATCTCAACCAAAAAACCAATGTGAAAAGTTGTAATGGATCTTCAAATTTTCATTACAACATTTTGCAGACTTATATTCAAAAGCATATTTTGCATTTTCTGAGCCAAGCTTAAGGAATTTTCTAATGAACCTAAATCTGTTACTAATGAAACCATAGGCTGGCTATCCAACCATGTTGTCATCTCAACTTGACTAAAATGATCTTTGATGCTTTACTACAAAATAAAACTAACTTGCATTCAAAGTGCATTAATACAGATTTGGAATTGTTTGTATCCATTTTTCATTATCTTTCCTGTTTTTCTCAGGTTTTTCCTGGTTTTCTGTTTTCTTTTCTAATTTTTTTCCCTTGTTTTATAATCATTTTTAATGACTTGTAATAATTTTTTGACCTTAGTTCAACAGGAAAAAGAAGTGTTTTAAATTTTTGATAGGTGTAGGAACACAGCAGGAATGAACCAGGAATCCACCAGGAATGAATAGCAGTTGTGTACATGGGTTTATAATATTTAGTTCTTTAAAGTCTGGTCCAGTCCGATCTTTTGACCTGGAGAGGCTTGGACCAAGACCAAGACCAGTCTTCCTCAGTCCTAAGACTGCAAAAAACCAGACTGGACCAATGTAGACCAGTTTATGTCGGTCTTATGCGGTTTTTTGCGGTCTTAGAACCTGTCTGAACTGAATGCAATTGGGATTGGTTCAAGACTGATTAATAACTGGTCTTTGTCATTTTTTTAGAGCCTTAAATATGTCTTCCAAGTGGAATATTCACTATATGTAGCTGGATATCTAGAATTAAATGCATTACACAGGTAATTATGACAAATAAACCAGTACAGTACTTTAGACACTACATAATATATTTTGGGGTATTTTAACAGTCAAAATGAGTCTGAGAATGTTGGAAATGGGTGAACTCATGGCTTATTTCGCTAAAATTACCGAATTTATTATACTTTTTTCATTTTGTAACCGAAAATTATGATTGATATCTCGTTCGAAAGCATTTACATAGGCTTACCTTGATGTATATCTTCAGCCAAAAAGACTGGTTGAGACCGGTCCAAACTGGTTTTTAATGGGTCCACTAAATTTCGAAATCATGATGGACTGAAGACCAGATGGTGGTTATGGTCTTCATCAGTCATGTGAATTTGCGGTCCTAATCAGTCCAAGTCTGGTTTGTCTCGGTCTTTTTGCAGTCTTGTAACTGGACTTCCAAACACTAATAATATTACAAGGACAACCAGGAATATCCTAGGAATCCACCAGGAATACATGAGGGACTGTAAGGTACACATAATTAGCCACAATAGTACAGTATATTGATTCCTTGACTACATAAATCCCAGGTCCAAAAAATGGACTTGTAATGCCATGTGCAGCAATGACTCTAAGGACCAATTATTACACTATAATTTCTCCTGATCTGCATCAACCTGTGACCAGTGCATTTAGAAAAAAATGCCATAAAGCACATGTAACACCACTGTCTTAAAAGAGAAGCAATTTCTAGAGCTTAATGCAACTCTGCATACTATTGAAAGTGGCCTCCAGATCTTCCCACAACAACTGCAATGAATATATGTTAATTATCACTATTCTTGCACTGGATATTACTAGGAAAACTCTCAAAATAATTAGATTCATGGATGACCTTCATATTCATGGTGACATCAGACATTTTATTCCATTTTTCTGTCTTCCAACCAGCCCAGACAATATTCCATGGATTGCTGTCATCACACATGTGCAAGAAAGTGATATTTTTCCACACATTCATGGTTGAGGAGTCATACAGGGCCTTCTTAGTCTACTTTGTGGGAGTGTTTCTCAAACTCAGGAGCAACTGTGATCATATCACATTTATCACCAGCTGTAAAGTCTGCAGCCAACAAAAGCTGCTACTGTATCATTCTTTCATGGGTCATGCCCTTCAATTTGTCAGTTATGTGATGCTCAAGGATGGAGTAATTATGATTTGACAGATCTCCATGCTTGTAGAAGCTTGCCAACTATGCTTGATCTGTGCATGAGCAATGAATACAAAGGATTAGTCCACAATCAACAAACCCAAATGCCTAACATCTGAGGGCAAGCTTTGGGTGCCTGTTCCTCTTCCAAAAGGGGACAGTAGTTCCCTGGAGGGCTCTCAAATGCCAAGGGCATGCAAGGCAAATCTATATCTCTCAAAATGGACCATAAGACATAAAATAATTAGATTTTATGATGGTACAAAACATGTACCCCATATAATTATTTCCTTTGCAAACATTTTCACTTGGGCTTTAACATCATGTGGGACTAAATTAATGGATGAGAGTGTAGTGAATAAACAAGTATTTCCCAAAGACCAGGCCATCAGGGAGATCCTGCCAGCCTCTGGAATGGAAAGCTAATTAATCATGGAATTGACAAGCAGTCCAATAACATGGCCTTGCTCCTTCATCAGGTGGGTGCATACTACCTTGGTCCCTTTGGCAAAGACATTCAACTCTGCATCAGTATAGGGAGTACTGCCAGATACATGCAATTGTTGAAAAGAATTAAATGGAAGGCACAGAAAGCAGCAAGTGGGAGGAGACACATGAAGAGTCTTTGAAACAGTTATCAGCATGACAGGCCAAAGCTTCAAAAAATCATAAGGGTGACCAACTGCTATGAAAGGTATGCCTATAGATGATAATTATAGTTCTGTAGTTGGGGCTCTGGGGAACACTGCTGGTGAGGACTCATAGTCATTGATTTCAATGACAGACATGATCATTTGGAGATAGACTTAAAATTTCTCCCCATATTATACATGACACAGTGCTATGATATGAAATGATCCAACCAATTCCTTGTGAGGAACATGTTTGTTTTGATAAATTTGAATATGCTTGATTTGCAACTACAGTGGAGTCTCCCTTAACCCATACCCTTCAGTTGCAGCAGAAGGCTATGGGTTATGGGAGAGTATGGATTCTGAGAGCAGGTTTAAAAACAGATTTAGAAATCCCCAAAGATTAAATTAATGTTATGTTGATTTGCAGTATTCTCTACCATTGTGAGTATGAAAAGTTGTAAGATGTGTTGAAGCTAGGAATGACTGAAAAAATCAGTCATTTAGTGCTGGTTATTTTTTTGGCTTTAGCTCAGTGGAGTTGACAGCTGAATGATCCCAAATCTGCTTCAAGTTTGTGAATGACAGGATTGTTGATGTTGTCAATGTACTCACCAAGAACTGATGGCCTTGGAGGGCTTAACAGCAGGTTGAACGGCCACAATGGGCTTGTCGTCATTGCCATCATCACCACCATGCTGCTCAGAATTCTTGTGTCCTTCAATCACCAGCCAATTTCCTCAACTTCTGTGGTAATACCCTACCTTTTCATCCAGACTCTCTACTCCTAGTTTGTAGTTTGAAACCTTTTCCAACATGTCAATAAGGCATTCTTCATCTACAACATAGCCATCATTGTCCAGCCACAACTCATCTTCAGATGAAACTGTGTTCTTCTTAGCTAATTGAGATTTAAGCTTCTCTTTGTGGTCTTTGACTTTATTTTTGGCAATGGCAAGACTTTCTTTGAGGATATTGAGAGATTATTGAGGCATGATAGTCAATGAAAAAATCAGTGCGAAATTTTTTATTACGGTGCCACATCACCAAGGAATTCATAGAATTAAACTCTTGAGCTCGCGGTCATTTCGGCGTTATATTACCTGAGTAAAAGTTGTGGGTTTTGCCTTTTGAAGAGCTAGGGGTTATGGCTTATCAATAGTGACAGTCAGAGTCGACGATTCGACGGCGATTCAAAATTAGATTCGCATCGGATTTAGGAACGATTATCGC
>JASFDD010000223.1:0-34230 GCA_036937055.1 Nidula microcarpa | reverse complement strand
GATGATGTATCTTAGCGCCACTCCAAGTTTGAGGCAGCTTGCACCGAAACATATCTAACCTCGATTTTTGCATTGGATGTCCGATTGCTACAATATTCCCATGTTAGACTTCAGATAGGAGGCTGAATTCTCAACAACAAAGTCAAGTAAATGTAGAGATACAAAGCCTAGCACTACGTACCTATCATGTTGAAAATTCGATATGGTGACAAGAAGGCATACAGAGAAATAAGCCAACAAGAAGCCAGTGCCACGAATTGCTGAACCAAACATATCAATCAGCTGTCAAAGTGGTGCGCTACATCGACGTGAACTTAGTTGGAAGAGAATAGTAGTTACATCTCCGTAGAGGATTCTTCGACTCGTCATTAGACGGGCTAGGGTGTAATTCCGTTTCTAGATGCAGTCGGCCATAGCCATCTTGGGCGACGCTACGGCAGATACCTGACTTGTATTTTATGCCCTCCAATAATTAATTTACTCGATGCCGCAGGGTTTTAATTTCGGAGAAACATGCCACGGACCGTGGACATAACACTGAAGTCCTAATTGACATTCCCCGAAACGCTGACGATAATACAATAACAGTGACGGTTGCAAATATCCATTACCACGCAGCCTTTGCTTGAGCATCATGGCTACTATCCTATATAGAAATGCATTAGTTATGTTTTATACATTCTAAATTACTGCTAGGGTAAAATCGGTCTTATATACCACGATACACACATCATCGGATCTCAGTATTTTTCGTCTTCGTTACTGAGGGCCATTCGTTGAATCTCGACTAGCCTAACACAGATCTGGTTTGATGAATTAGAACGTCATGAACAACTTATCAAGGGAGGGGGCGTTAACGAGCCTCTACCATGTCTTCTACAAATGACATTGCAATGGACATTGGATGGCATTTGCTCGATGGGCAATATCGCGCGGCGATACGCAGTCTCGAAGGGACGACATTAGGTGATTAAAAGTCTGCAATGGACTCCTGACGTCAAAATTACGAGAGAGTAGCACGAGGGGTCAGCTAAAAATACCGCTTGAGATCAATTCTTACTGCCCAGTTAGCTTAGTTCGTAAAATTGAAATCCGAGCCAACGGGTGGTCGTACAGGGTGCGAATAACCAATGGGCTAGACAAGGTTTGACACTCACAGCGTCGCGTACGCGACACCACAAGTTCGAACATGGGGAGCCCAGGAGTCTGGGCCGGGGTTCTCCAGATCCCAGAGCCTGGCTGCAGTGCCGAACTGCACTCTCTATCACGCGCCCTATCTTTACCTGCATGCGATGCTTCTCGAGCCTCAGAATTGAGCCTGATAACCATGCATCCCGATCAAGGATCGTTCTGCATGCGACAGGCAAGGACATCGTAAATTGCAGCGCGATTTCGCAGGATGTGACTTGCTTGATGTGCTCGTGTCTGCACAGGCAAGTTAACTCCACGTTCCAGTTGACTCGGTCGGCTGCGTCACACACGCGAATCTAGATGATTTTCAGGATCTGCATTGGTTGCAAGTCAATAGGGCGTCCAAAGAATAAGAAAGGAAGTAGCACGCATAATCACATCACCCTTAGGCCTAGCCATTTCGCTAGCTCGCCTCAAAATAGAGAGTTTGCGGAGGGTCTACGTGGCTAAACCAGTGTTGCGGTGCCCACGTCGTGGACGAGTGCATTGCGTAATCTGGTGAGCTGCACAGCCAAATGAGATGTCATGCAATTGAGCCTGCTTTCTTTACTGTCTATTTAGCTGGTTATAACGTCTTTGGGGGCGCTTTTCTTTGAGAAATAGAAATTTATTAGCACAGAGCCTCCTGTGGAAAAATTCAGAAATTTCCACTGCCCTTGAAGGCTTCACCAGAAAGCACTGAGCACAATCCACAGTTCCACGACGCGCGCGTGGCAATGTAATTCAAGCCACGTGTGCGCCCCGCAAACTCTCTAATCTCCCCACCTTCGATTCCCTACTCTCGTAATGCACTCAGCTTACCCCGGCTACCCGACTTCCAGCCCCCGTAAATCTTTGGCAGTTCCGAATGAATCCTTCCCAGGGCGCTATCATGGTTCGCAGTGTGGGCTGTGCCTGCGAGCGTGAACGTTGAACAGTTGATGACGCAACAATTTTTCTTGGCTTGCACCGTGTGTTTATGACGAGTCAGTCATCTCTGGCGCTTTGACGTCCATATTCTGGGCCTGCGTGATGCAATTTGGGAGTGGCGGGCTATGGGTAGTGGCAAGTGCTGGATAAGGTTGGAGCGAGAAAGGATAAGAAAGAAAAACATACCTTCTTTCGCACGAGTTGCGTCTTGTTCCTCTCCGTCTGCCTCTGCTACATCTGCACCAAGGCGTCTATACCGCGCAAGAGTAGCATCCAGCTGGTTATTCCGCAGGACATGCGCCGGGCCATGTTGAAAGGTCTTTCAGCGCGGAATACATGCCGTTATGTTCGAGGCTGAGGTCTGATGACTAGCTAGAGGATAAAAGAGAGACAGAAAGTCAACGCGAATGAAAGGGCTGGAGAAAGGAGAGCCCAGCAATGCAGTATTGAAGCCCGAAAGAAATGGGGACAATAAAAGAGAGACGGAAAAAGCAAGACATACCTCATGAAAATAACTCTAGCTAAACTAATGAAGTCGTTCGCCCAACTGAAAATGACCACCCGCGAGGGCGTCCCAAGGTTGTTCCTAATCGTGAGGTGTCCCGACCAATGGTTCCAGGCTTTTCCCACTGTACTAGGTTCATGTGTGTGGAACTTGAAGCCCTAATATCATTGGCAGGCAGATAGAACGGTATGTAAGAGCAGAGCATCTTCCGGGGATGGAGGAGACTCACGATTGTGCCCGAATAATGGATTATAGCGCCGGTCGTGGGGTCAGCTTGGACGTATGTTCCTTGGAGTGCAACATTGCATGCGCAATGTGTGCGGTCGCTGACACGCCAGCACCCATGAAGAACCATTGAATGGCGTTGGCGGTGGATCACCGGTGGACAGTAGAGAATGAGGACTGCAAACGAGAGGGTTGTCGTGGAAAGTTTGGCAACAGGCAGATGGCAAATCATGAGCAAAGACGCGCGTGGCGAATTGGAAAATCCGTCGCGTCAGAGTATCAGAGATCTCTCCTCTCCTTACGTGGTCTTCCATGCCATAACATGTAATCTTGTTCAACTGAACAATCCTTCAGATAAAACACCTTTAATCTCGACCAATATGGAAGCCTGTCTACACTCAATCTATGTCACACTGTCCTGAGTGCGAAGACTCATTAGAGGGATATTTCTGTGCATTTTTCTTCTGCGCAACACCAAATCAATAATATCATCCTGAGTATAAGACCTGGTTCATCCACTCCTTCACGGTCTATGGCCGCTTTGTCCGGACTGGATCCGGCATGTCGGCCTCAAAGCTGTCTGGATTAGGATCCGAGCACTACCCCAAACTTCCGGCGCTCGACCGCAGTAAAGCGGGCGCTACCACTGCACTTGATGTTGTTTGCGGAGAAAGGCTCACGGTTATGCTTGCTATGTGTGCGGTGGAGACTCTGATACGGTGACTCGGTACGAGGCTTCGAGTCTGTCTCTTAGAAAGACGGGACTGGCCTTATACCACCGTTTTTCAGGCACCCTAGTTGTCCTTCTACGCGAAGTGCTCCTTCTTTTAGAAAAACGCTTTTCATTTTCAGGCGTTTCGATCCAGTCGAGACCATGACTACCCTATATTACGATAACTGTTACACCCGCACTCATATTTTGTATTCGGGCAATGTGTACATATAGAAAGTTATTTACTGTAAATAAAGTACAAAGATACTAATCAATCGCTCTAGCGGTAGATATCGAGATGTAACACTCCTCATCCTCCCATGTGGATGTAAGGAATCCAACGGGAAAATGATGCCCCATTCTCACGGAATTTCCGGACTGCATAGTATAATTCTTCAGCTGATCTCGAGGTGTCTATAATAAAGTCGTCACGTATGTTCTGCTGTTTGTTGTTTGATTTCATTCTAAGGTATTCGTAGAAAGCGTCAGAAATCTGCGGACCAGCCTGATTATTGATATTCCGATGATAAATATTAAGCATTGGTTTATTCTGATTGGATGTACTGTGACATCAGACATACCACATAGTTCCGACAACGCTTCGAAAACCAGCGAATAGAAGGGATGCACCGAGATGCATGGCTTCATCAGGAAGCTCCGTCGCACCCGTGGCTATCTGGCAGGTGCACAAGAAAGCAAGAGATGCATTCGGCAGAGGCTGCTGAAGAATCTGCGACATCTCGAATCGCACACTGTCAACAAGCAAAGCACTTTCGAGCGGATTATTGGAGTCTTGCACTCCATGGTAGGCAAAGTGTGCAACAGTTGCGTTTGGAAGATGGGTTAAAATATCATCAACGGATGCTGGAGATCCTGCTATTCCAAGAGAAATCAAAGAGGAATCTGGAATTCTGGCTTGAATATTTTTCAATTCCATCATTGTTTGTGGAAGATCATTTGGTTGAACAACGACCAGCATACAAAACGGCGCAGAGGGAAGGTCATCTTTCTTTGTCCGGAGTACTCCAATGGTGGGTGTGTAAGAGGAGATGACATAATCAAAGACGCAGTGGTTCTCTTGGTCGTGATAGTGTCCTGCCACATGGATGGGCAGAAAGGCGAGTGGTCCAGTCGGACACCAATAGATGCGAGGAAGTTCTTTCGGATGTCCCTGTAATAAAGTCAGGAAGAAGTCAAGGCTTTCAGGGGAGAAGTATCATGGTGGAAGAACATACCTTTAACATATTCAAAGAAGACAGAATGGGTTTTACTATGCTGTCCCACAGTGAGCCAAGAACATCTTTAAACATGGCAGCCAGGTCAGCAATGGGATTATCTGCCAATTGGCCAGCTCTGAGCAATTCCGGATCCAAGGAAGGATTCGAGTCAAGAAAATTGATACCGACGATACTTTGGATTTTGCGACGTGTTTCATCGGACAGTTGAGAATTCTTCCCTCCACCTGATAGTACAGCAGCAACATGTACTTTATTCACTAGTTCCTCTGCTTTCTCTGTATTCATTTTTGGAAGCAAAACCGTTCGAACTTCAATCTCTGTCACAATCAGGGCATCAATTGCAACTGCTAAAGGGGCTGCATTGAGGATGATGATAGGTCCCAATCTTGCAGCTTCTTGAAGAAAGACAAATCTAAGTGGACGAAGGAATTGTTCAAATCCGGATATCTTTCGAATTTGGTCAACTGTGGTAAGCCATTCTTGGTTGAGGTTTCTAAGGTGTTTCTCCTCCTTCTCCATTACAATTTTATCTTCGCCAGAAGCTCCGGATTTTAAGGCTCCATGCTTTAAAGCCCAAGATATATTTGCTAATTTTAATCTAGCATCAGGTGACACGTCTTCAAGTGCATTCAGAGAGGTCCGAAGCTGTAGCAACTGGGCCCAGAAAACATCTCTTCCCTGCTCGAGCAATTCAATTGCCTTTTCAATGTGACCCTGTTGCACAGCACAAGCCGCGGCACTCCTTGCTAGTCTGTCAGTTCCTGATTTTAGGCATCCTGACGGAATTGCATATTAAGGGAAAGATCTGCAAGCTTAGGAAGAAATTTAACTGCAGTTTCATAAGCCTCCAAAGCAGAATCATGCAGGGAATTCATTTTTTCGGCTCAAGTGATGCAGCTCGAAAACGGTCCCATCTAGATGCAAATATACATGCGGTAGATGATCGGAAAGAATTCACGGCATGTGTAAGATAGGATTGCTCTTTGCACGCAAAGAAGAGAAGGATGTAGGCTTCTCCAAACTTCTGCTGCACGTTGCAACGAAAAGGGTGGGTTGGATTAAGACGATCGAGTGCCTTCTGGAGAGCGGAGTGTGCTTCTATCAAATCAGAAAATGACAATGAGCGCTTGTATCGCAACCACCATGCATTTGCTAAGTCTGTTGCCGCTATAGAAATGTAGTCCCCAGTAGCAGACTTTACTGCTTGTCGGTGGAGAACAATGGCTTCTTCCAAATCTGTAATTGAGCCACACAGGTCTGACCTCATAAGAAGTGCATTACCCAATGTATTCGCTGGTGCGGCAGTGAAATAATCACCCACTGTAAATGTAGTTGTCTCTTGCATTAGAAATATGGCCTGATCTAAATCTTCTTTATCGCCGCTTTTCTTGAAACGATGCAAAAGTGCATCGGCAAGGTTGTTGAATGCTTGTGGTTGGAAGAAATTCCATTGTTGGTGAGAGAATAATTCATGGAACCAAAAAAATAGCTTCATCCAGGTCCTTTGGCTGATTGGCAATCTGGAAACGCAAATACAAGCTATACCCGAAATTCAGAAATACGATGTGCTTCACGACGCTTTGAATATTTTTGGAATATTGTATGATCTACCTACGAATCGCAATGGATTCATCCAGATCTTCCCGAGAGCCTGAATCATTAGCACGAAGGAGAAAGCCTCTGCTAACCTGTCCACGACCTGTATTCTGAGAGGGGAAGATCTCATTGAGCGTAGGATATCCATGGCCTGATAGCAGGAGGAAATGTCACAGTCAAGATCTTCTGGTCGTGAGAAATAGCTGTGCTGATAAAATAGGGCGTCTGCTAAATCCACAAGTAGTTCTGAGCGAACAAGCTCTGGAGCATTGTGGCCCATTTCCATGCACTGTGTGTATAATACAATAGCGCGAGAGATTAATTCCGCTGGATCGAGCAAAAAATGCTATTGCAAATAGAAACACTTCGCAAGTTCTAGCGTGAACTCGTAGCGAAGAATGGAAGGGAGACATCCCTTGTCAAGATCATGCGTTAATAGTAGAATTGGCTCCTCCAAGTCATTCGAAGCTTCTGAAGAAGCATACCATGTCCGATGCCTCAAGGCTCTGGCTAAATCAAGTGTACATCTGGCATGGTGAGAAGGAGGTGAGACCAGAATGATTTCGCGTTGCAATGAGAGTGCGTAATCAATCTCCTCCGTCCGGCCTTGGTCAAATCTTCGGCCAAGAAGATCTTGAAGATAGTATTCCTTGACGAAAGAGTGGCGGGATGGATGAAGGGAAGTTGTCGCATGCAGTGCTGTAGAATTGCCACGGCTATATCAAGGCGTTTGACATTCTCCGGCATTCTATAACGCAGCACGAAGAATTGCGCAAGACCCGCCAGAGCTTCGACGCGCTTTATGGTATAGGCGTCCTCCTCCATACCTATGTATAATCCCTTGTGAGAGAATGTATATAAATGAACGATGAAAGACATACTATTATATGAAAGCGAGATATTGCAAGAAGAAGCACCTTAACTCGACTATTTATCAGTAACTTGGATGTATTCGCAGTGTGTCGGTAAAGATGCTATGCAGACAAAGGCACTCAAAAATTTCTCAGATATGATGAGAAATGTGTCTATTTATGCTGTGGGTGTCACCTCAGTAAGAGGTCTAAAACTACTGAACAGAATCTAGTCGAACGACGCATATTAGCACAGATAGCTGCTGCTGATGAGAGATGTCATCACTCAATAGAAGCTTTGCTCTTGCATCATTTACAGATACCCACATGATTCTTAATTAAGCAGAGGAGTAGTCTCAGTTCCACCAAAACTATATCAATGCTCAGAAAGCACAAGGGATTTGCCACCTCAGTCCATGTAATCAGAGTGGCGGCCCCAAAATAGATTGGTATACGATGTCGAGACTGAGAGATCGACTCTTGCTCAGGTTATGTTGCGGGTGTGCGATACAGTTCAGTTCGTTTACAGAAAAGATACCGATCAGAGAAGTCTCGATGCACTGCTGTATGTTTTGGTTTAACGTCAGTTATAAACTTATGATTCTGATTCTGATACCAACAATAGAGATGAGATATGTATTCATGTTCGGCTTATGAGAACCTTGATTCAGCCTGGCTGGTAATTAAGGGTTCAGAATTTCCCGATAATAATGCAGTGGACACGTGAAAAGGATAATGGCCGCTGGTGCGAGATGGTGTCTTCCAAATCAAATACAAACGAAGAGGGGATAATACCTTCTCGTAAAAACGATGGTTGACCTTCCAGGGCACCTGGGAGCCCGGTCTGGAGAGGCTCCTGATGGATCTGCGGATCTCTTTGTAGTCTGCCCTCCACTCCGAGCCTGAGACTACCCCGGGATTGCGCCCTCCACTCCGAGCCTGAGACTACCCCGGGATTGCGCACCCGTCTCCATGTCCCAAGGCCCAGCTACAGTGCCCGCTGATGTGCTCAGCGTCTCCTGTCATCATCTCCATCCAATCCCTCTCACGCTGTAGCCTGCACGGGCACGGTTGATATTCATCTATAATCCAGTTCGATTGTGAAGGGGTGCACGGTGATGAAGAAGGTGTCTCTTTGATATCTACAATATTGAGGGGTTATCGTAATCCGAGGAATGGAGGGGTTCTGAAGTGAGTCAAGTGCTCGATGAAGTTCGAAGTTTGCTATGGCCGTGCAACAAGCATGAGGTTAGCTAGCGGTTCGAGAAAGAGAAAGAAAGATAGACATGCATTCTTACGCACGAAGCATGAGGTGCAGGTTGATCCTCGTCTGCTTAGTCTTCCCGATGTCATCCAGCCACCAGACGACTGCTGCTGCTCTGTTTCCACCGCACCCTCCAGCAGTCATCCATCACGGGCGAGGCCAGGTAGCGTATATCCATCCAAAGCCATTCATAGACTTGGGAGTACCGATAGAACGTGCCGAACGCAGTGGGTGACATAGGATTGGGAATGAGGTCAAGCTAAAGGAGAGGGAAACAAAGAGTAAGCAAGAGCAGATCCATTGGCAGAAGTAGCGAAGATCACAAAGAATAAGGCGCATAAAGGGTAGGAAGGAGATATGCCTCAGGAAAATGGCTCTTGCTAAACTGGTCGTTGATCCTAGTGAAATTCTCCACGTCGCTGGCGAGGATGAGGACGCGTCCTTTGCGACATAGTCGTGTGGCTGGACTGGGCTTCACGTGCCATATCAGGATATATGTGCGTACCTTGGATGCTAAAATCAACAACAAGCAGGACAGTAGAGCATGAGGTGATAGCAGAGCAGCCTCGGGGCGAAGGCGAAGACTTTAGGAAGGTCCCCCGGTCCCGAGCAAAGTGCCGATCATGGAGTGAACATCATCATCGGAATTGGACGCATATAAATCGGACTGCAATTCTTCCCGGTAGACCAATGCGATTGCCTTAACATCCATGAGGAGCGACGGTACAAAAATGGCGTTGGTAGGGCGTCGGCAGTGGATGACTTGGAAAGGCGTTGTTGTGGAAAAGTTTGGCAACAAACGGAGGATATATCATGAACAAGCACGCGCGGCCAATTGTCGGGACTCGGTACCGTCACTCGGACACGTCCAAGACGCGCTGGACTCGGGGCTTCTATCCTCTGCCTTTGCTCTTTCATGCACCAGGAAAGTTTTTCTGCTCATTAATGCCAAGCAATTGATATCCTGACATAAGGCTTGGTGACATAATTTAAACTCCCTTCAACAGCTTCGACGCTTCAATGCTACCTGTGATGCGGCTGCTGCGACGGCCATTTTAACTCCAGAGGCGCCGACCCGCCTCACTTCTAAATTTCCAATCGAAGCAACGTCGGCACGGCGGACTCAAAAACCAGAAATTTAGAGAGTACTACCACTCATTATGAAAGCCTCAACTTTGAATTTTTTTACGCAGTAATGTGGTATGCATCTATTATAGTGGCTGTTTTAATTTATCTTTAAATTCCATGCAATTTTGAGGCCTTGCGAGCAGCAGAAACTTATAACGGCCGTTGCAACAGCACACAACAACGTTCTAGGAGCTCATCGGGATGATCGTCAATGCTTCGGAGGTCAAAGCAACAGAAAATCACGGGAATGTCATGTCACGCGATATCGCAACGCGTCCCGTCGCGCCCACAGTGACGGTGCCAGTGGCCACTCCACGACAGCGAATGTATGGAAAAGTAATGCTGATGAGAACATTCTTTGCAATTGGCGCGATAGAAGCAATCTTGCTGTCCTCTAAATTCCAAAGCTCATAAGCTTTGTACTGCCACAAGTAATCTCAACTGGAATTTGTTCTGTTAGGATTGATAGTCGCTCGGCTACATAGTACGTATTGTGCACTTTTACAGGAAGCAGTATGACATGAACATAAACCAATGCTGGGTTTTGCCTCATAAGAAACAAGGGAGTTATCCACAATCGAAATAGCAAACCAGAATAAACATACCACCGCCTTCCCAAATCCGATGACCCACGCCTTCAAGATCGGGTCAGAGCTGGCTTTTGGGAAAGGGCCAGAAACAGGAGGAGTACCAGATCTCCAGCACCCGCTATCAGCTTATCGGCGCGCCAAAGGTCACACACTCCGCAACGCCAAGCACGCAGGTAGCAGGCTGGAGGGCAGCAACGGTAAAAAAGCACAGAGGCTCCTGCGCTGCCGCATCCCAAGATACGCTCTTCGGGGACGTCTATCTGCAACCCGCTTCCACCCACTCGAATCGATGCTCAGTTCATACTGAAGGCATCCCTAAAAGTGCCCGCCAATTGCGTGGTCGGATGGTGTTTCCAGGTGCATATTGTGCTCCTCCTGCAACTCGTATCGAAGCTGCGGAGCAAAACGGTTGCCGGTTGAGATCAGGCTGTCTGAAACAATGGTGAGCGTGAACAAGGGGTTCAAATGAACTAGCGTACCCATACACGGTCCGCATGCGCGCCTGATTCTGCCCGATCACGGGATGGATGACTCTCCGGATCGAGCACGCCCTGGTGCATGCTATCGTCCTATGTTCCGCGGGCGACGTTCTAGTTCACTAGAGGGGTGATAGGCGTCAGTGAGGTTTCAAAGAAGAGCAATACAAAGATATGAACCCACACACAATGGCTCATGAGCGGTCGCACAAACACATGCCGTGCATCATGGACTGGACGATGGCGCTCATCGGGCGGGACAAGTAACCTAGGTGGTGCTCAGAATAGCGCTCAGATCATCTATGGGGAACGAGAACGTCAGGGGGGATACAAACAAGCTGAACAAGGAAAGTGCACACGAATGAGTCATCCGTACGAGCATCTGCACATACACCATGTTCTGGATGACTCAAGACATCGAAAGGGAGAAAAGAAGGCACTGCCAACTATCCTTTCTTCTAGGTGGTGTTCGAGGCCTCTGCAAGGAACGTATGAGTCAGGGGCATTTAAACAGAGGAGGACAAGAAAGTGGCACATATTATACATGCTTCGCGTGCTAGTAGGTCCTGTTAAGTAATCGCTCGAGTGTTGACACTGACCCATCTTTTCTCAGCGCGAGCGCTCTTTCATTCCGGGTCCGTTATCCGTGTAAGGCAGGCTCCAGTGCATGACCTCCGCCAAATCCTCCAACATGCGCATGACAACGTCTATTCCATGACGCCCCTGAGCCTCGGCATGCCGAGCGCTCTCCTGAAAGCATGCAGATTGACTCAGTTGATTGCGCGGCGATTATGCCGGAGAGGTGCGAAGTGCCGGGGGTTCTGGGTGGGAGACACCTGGAGCGGGCGATTTGGGGTCTGGAGAGAAAGACGAAAACGGAGAGTAAGCACGACAGAACGCACTCGAGAGAGAAAATGAAATTGTGAAGGCATAGAAAAAACATGAAAGAAGAAAATGTAAGGAGCAAAGAAGGATAAGGTAGAGCAGAACATACCTCATTCCCGCGAACGCTCTAGTAATATCCATGCCCATCCAGCCCGGAGACTGTTCTTCCGCTGAATGCGAGCCTCGATAGCTTCGATGTTATTATGTTGGTGCAGGTGAAGCGCGCAGCGTCGAATGTACATATGTCCGGCGAATAGCCTGCCTGTCCCTCGACCGTGCATCTCGGCGACGTGTATGGAGTCGAAGCGCACTGTTGGAATGGTCCGCGAGATGTGACGCGGATAGCTATCGCGTAGTGGCATCCCAGACTGGGAAGTTAACTGGAATACGGGATTTGGAAGCCTGTGAAGGGCAACAGTAGGGCGAAGAATCAGGATGGATTGGTAACGAGAGAGCTGGCAGAAAGAGAGATAGCAAAGTGAAGAACGCACTCTCGTGTGTGTAATTATAAAGAGGTTCAGACTTGCGGACAAGCGCCAGTAGTAAGTAGATGTGGCAAGCGCAGAAAGGAGGCTTGATTTTCGGCAGTTATACACGATTCGCGTAAGTGAGTGCTAAGATCACCAACAAGTAGAAATAAGAACAACAACGGAGGGCGAAAAAAAAGGCTCACAGGTGTGCCCGTCCAATGGGACCGAACACGAGTCTAGCACTACTCCACTACTCCAAGATTTGCCTGCAGGTGGGTTTCCCAAGGACCAACCTACCCCGAATACCGTCGCGTCGGGGATCCGTCAAACCATGCGCGGAAAGGATGTTGAGTCCCATTAGTCTGTGACGACATCAGACCACGATAACCTGATAGGTCAACCAAGAAACAAGCAGACTTTTTATGCCAACAATGGATGTTCTTGTACTAAAAGCCGTATGATATGATGACGTGTTTTGTGGTCACTCATCCAAAGTCTGGCGATAGTTACAGGTCAAACCACGTCTATATGGCGTGGGTTGCTGCAGGTGTAGGAGAGACCGATGATTTGAAGGATGCAGAAAGATAACGCGAGCGTAGGGGAAGTGGAGGATGAGCTCGGTGCAGGTGATCACTACGTGTTCATGATGAGAGTGGTGGAAGAGCATCAGGACGAGTTTGGCAACACAGTGAAGAACAAACACACATGTAACGACGAGCGCGTCCGGACTCCGAGTCGTCTCCGCACTCTTTCTTCTCTTCCTTTGCTTTCTCATGAGAAATACAATTCTTTTCGATTCAAGACCTACCCAGAGAAAATCAAACTAAGTCTTAATTATAAGCCTCATTTCATAATCGACCTCGCCAAGACCCACTTACACGTAGTCTACATCATATTCACATCTCTCGCCTCAGAAACTCGTTTGAAGGGTATATTAATTGTGCGTTTTTTTTCTTTGACGCTGTTTCACCGATATAATCATGTAAGTCCTGGTAGAGTAAGTGCAACGCACTGCAAGAGAGTGATTCTATGGAAATCAAGCTTTGCCTACACATGGAGAGAATCCCCGTTCAATTCGGGGCCAGGTCACTTGGGTTTCATTCTAATTATCCTCAGTTATCTTTTGGTATTCGTTACACTTACCTCTCCCGCACAACTACATGCCCTACAATTGCCTTAACTTCAAATATATATGTAGTACAGTGCCACCACAACTGTTCTATGTAAATCTACGAACAATGTGGTTGAAGGTAATCGACGCAAATAACTCGTTCAATTTATCAGGTCAAACTCCTGCCACCCCAGACTACCGATTGCTTGTCTTCTCTGAGGAGTAGACGAAGTACCGCACGCCTTATCCTTCCACAGGTATATTTGGCCCGTTATTGCAACGGATGCATGCCGAGACTCCTCTGCGCAAATCTATAAGCAGTATCCAACTCAAAGCAGACGCCCCACGTCACTCGACTCGACAGGACCATTGCGAGAACTTCGTTTTTTTTCCTACTTCTATGCCTTCAGTAATATTGGCTTACAAACCTGTCAATATCGTAGAAGAACATGGCCTGGTCGTATAACGGTAGTGCGAAGCAACATGTTCATGTAGAACACTGTGACATGATGCGCATAACCCTGTCCGACTCGGGGCCGTGCCAATACAAAATTATATAGGTACATTTACTGTGCGCGCGACGTAGAAGTTTCACTACCCTGTCTTGCACATAGCGTTATATGGCCTGGTAGTGCACCGGACGCGGTTGCTGATCCATTGCACATCACATTTGACAGCCATCGGCATGTAATCTCGTTCTACTCGAGGTACGGCTTTCATAAATTTTCCAGTTTGCCATTTTCCCATTCTCCCACAGGTCAATACTCTACCTCTGCAGCCTTAACATATAATTTTTCGTACTCGCATAAGACCTGGTAGCGTAGTTGGGACGCGCTACATTTAGATGTCTCGATCGATCCTCTCCAAATAGGCAGTGCAGAGACCCTCATTCGATTCGGGGCTGGGTCTTGAAGAAAGGCGTTCTAGAGTATACTTTTGTTTATCTCCTTACGCATTATAGGTACACAAGGCTCAGTGCCGCAATGGACGCGCGATACTCTTAGCTTAAGTCTATATCCAGCAATCATCTTAGACGACGCATTCGATACCTGTTTCGACTCGAGGCTAGGCCATAAAATTTAATGGACGGCGAGATTTTACAATCTCATTCATTCGAAGACCTAGCTATCAAATACAGCGCATTCAGGCTTGAATATTGCAATATGCTATAGAACAATATATAATTTCAGTGTGATTTGCGCCTTTAGGTCGTATTGAAAAACAAAATCATCTACTAACAAACTACATAGTCCTGTCCCTCAACGATAAACTGCGCTTTCCTACTTTGCAAGTGCCCTGAAAGCATTCGTGACCACCGTTTTCATACCATCCGACATCTGCAATCCCTCGAGCGTCCTAGGAGATCCAGCCCATAAATAAGCTTGATGTTCGCTTGGACTCAAAGTTGGTATTGGATCTTCAGCGTTGGTACCAGAGTCGATGGTAGACTGATCAACTCGGACGAGGAAATTTAGTTACCTTGCTGGACCGCGCTTGGTGACATACTCAAACTCTTCAAACTCGGACAGCACGGCGCTAATATCTAAACCAGTCTCCTCCTTCGCCTCCCTAGCGACCGTGTCCAGGATCGTAGAATCGCTTTCCTCCCAGTTGCCCCCTCCGGGAGTTCATACATATTAGGTAGAATATCCTCATCTGCTACGCGCTGCAACAGTAAGATCTTTGCGAGAAGATCGAGGGATGGCTGAGACACGATGGCAGCACCGACGGTGATGCGTTTGCCCTTATTCTGCTCACAGAGCTCATACAAGGTAATCGCACGGTGTTCGAGAGATCTCAGATTTGTAAATGAGGGCATCCTATAGGAATGATGCGTTACGTTGGATAGGAATGATATAGTCGCCTTGTTGAAATAACACCGATAAGACGGTTAAAACCGCTATTTAGGTGACAAACGAGTAAAGTACTACAAGTAAAATACTCAAGTTTATATGTAAAATACGTAGCCGTTATGTACAGAATAAAGAATACGAATGAAGCGTAATACGGAAACCAGTGTCCGTTCATATACTAATACGACCTATATGTGAGTACACTGCAATCGACGAGCGGTCGTAAGTTGATATGGAGTGTAACACAAAGAGATTGTTTCTTGAAGAGAAGTGAGAGAACGGGTAGGAGTGTTCACGGTCTCGATTCAAGAGAGTCTACCAATACAACTACCTAAGTAACCACTTATATACTGTACTACGGAGTTAATATAATACGTATTAGGAATCTTGCAAGTGCATCGAGCACAGATTCCAAATTGAATTGCGTACCTGTTGTGAGCAATTCGGAGATATCAGGAATGTTTAAATATTTGAATAACATGCATAGGTATTGTATTTCACTCGGAGATGTAGTTGAATGGGTGCTATCCCTGATAGCGCCGCTATCTAATCTAATTCCGAGTAGCGTCGGGAGTCCGGCCCTTACACTATAACGGTCCGACGTCAGCCGGACTTCCGGTGGGGCAAACGTCAAGCTCGTATTTCCAACACGCCTGCCAGCACAGAGTCCTTAACAAGTTAGGACTGATTTAGTAGCTGGACTTAAGTTCGTACAAGGAGCGAAGATTTACAAATCAAATACTAGCACCACGTGTGATCTATCGAAAAATTTGCTCTGAATTTGAGAAGATGTAAGGATCAGCACGGGTATTATGACTGATGATAATGATGACAATTCCACTCACGATAACGAGTCGCTTTGATATAGTCTTGGAATTGCGATATATCAGCTCAAAGTGTATGAGACACCAGAATATGGGGGAAGCGATAGGTTTGGATGCCCAGCGTTATGGCTGCACGCCATACCGTATACGGTTACGGCCGTTCAAATACGGCTACGAGACCACCGTAGTCGTCACCGTATAGTGTTCTTCGAGGCTTCGACGGTACGGGACGGTCATATGTACGGCGGTTGACGATATAATACGGGTGTACAGAACATAATACATTTTAATTGGATAGTAAACGTACAAAAAAAGAGTAAATTAGCGTAGTTTCCGGTAAATAGAAGCATGATCAAGTCTGAGACTGTTCTTAACGATCATTAGTATACGAATGGTCTCTGACTGCAAGCTTGCACGACGCAATGAAATTGTGTCCCTTCCTCCAGAAAATCTGTGTTCAACTGTAACAGTAGATCCTTCAGGAGAATATATAATAAGTTTTACTTAAAAAGAATGAGAGAATAAATAAATACCAGGAATTGAGAAGATATCTCGAGCAAAGCGATACAAGTTTGGAAACTGAGCACGGCGGTCCAGCCACCATTCAAGAAGCCGACGTTTCTGAAGTCCTCGTGTTTGAGTGATATGATGCGCCACTAAGCGAGGAACATGTCGGGACGCGGAAACACTGACATGCTCTTGGCAATGAGTGGTCAACTTTGCTGCCATGCTGGTGAGTACTGCTGACGGAAAGGGAGCCGATCAAAAATAAATTAAATATTAGCACAGAGAGCCGTTCATGCCGTACTCTACCGTATACGGCCGTATTTCGCGGCGCAATACGGTGAACTCCGTGCCGTATGCCGTACTGTACCTACTCCTCACTATGCCTGTACGGGACGGCTACAGGTGCCGTACTACGGTGACGGTGTGCAACCCTACCCAACGTAAAACGCTTTGCTGATTTACAATTAGCACCTACCTTCGCCTACAATTCGTCTACAAACATTTAACAGACCAAGGGTATATAATGATGAGTCAAGATCCGAGGTCAGCCCGAAATGACCAATCTCGTTATTATTTTGAATACCCATCTCCAGTTTTCTGAGTTTCTGAGCTATGCAAGGCCCGGTGGCGCAACGCATGCACCATGTCCTACTCCTACATTGAAGGCACCATCTGAGGTAGTGGAAATTTTCGTACTCAATTTTATTCAACTAGAAAAGTGTTCCAGCATAATAGGTACTATCAACATCGAGGACAAATTATAATCCCAAACTCCCAAGAATCGGCCCTAGTACAAGATAGTAAGCGAGACTGTCCCATAAAAACGAAGTTGAAGAATGAAGAATCAGTTCAACAACGTACCTACTATTGGCAGTGTTATTGGATCAGGGATAGCAGGGAATGCTGGAAAGGCGGGAAAGGCGGGGGGTGCAGGCAATGCACCTATTCCTAACGTATTGAGGAGATCTCCTGCAGAAAATGAAAAGAATAAGGGCTCTGTTAGTGCTCTTCGGATTACGAATGGTCAGATTTAGTCCAGGCGTACCAACGATTGGGAGAGCTGGGAGGGCAGGAAGAGCTGGAAGGGCAGGGAGGGCCGGAAGTGCAGGCAACTGAGGGCTCTAAAAAATATTTAAATATCAATCAAAATTACAGTAAAAAAATAAGTACCTTTTTGGATAGCTGGACAGTGGGCTGTAGAGTACGGAGTAAGGGACAAGACTCGTAGAAAATATCGCTACACGTACCAGCGCAAGGATTCCAGGATAACCTAGAGCAAGAGCAATTCCCGCAGTGATAAATGATGTAGCGCGCATTGCCTGTTGTAAGATTTCAGGGAGTAGAATTCTTAGGTTAAATCATGCCTTGTCTGAGAGGTTTTATACTTTCGAAAGCACATTACACGCTCAAAGTAGTCGACTGTAATCAGCTTTCCGGGCGATGTTCATCAAGGTATGACCGCACCTGAATTAGTCGTATTTGAGGACTCGATAGTCCTATGAATATTACTCCTGTGGAGCCGTTAGTTGCAGGGAAGCCGAAGCTTGCATTGAAGCAATTGCAAGTACACATCCGCCTTCTATGAAATTACGTCTACTGCGGGAGAACATGATGTATTTTAGCGCCACTCCAAGTTTGCGACAGCTTGCACCAAAATATATCTGACCTCGATTTTTGAACTGGATGACCGATCGCTACGATATTCCCATCCCCATCTTAGACTTTAGATAGGAGGTCGAATTTTCAACAAGGTCAAGTAAATGTAGAGATACAAAATCTAGCACTGCATACCTATCATGTTGAAAATACTAAAAAAATTCGATACGGAGACAAGAAGGCATACCCAGATATAAGCCCACAAGAAGTCAACGCCACGAATTGCTGAACCAAACATACCAATCAGCTGTCGAAGTGGTGCGCTATATCGACGTAAACCTAGTTGGAAGAGAATGATAGTTACATCTTCATAGAGGGTTCTTCGACTCGTCATTAGATGGGCTGGGGTGTAATTCCGGTTCTAGATGCAGTCAGTCACAGCCGTCTTGGGCGACGCTACGGCAAACACCTGACTTATCTTTTATACCCTCCAATAATTAATTTACTTGATGCCGCAGGGTTTTAATTTCGGAGAAGACATGCCGCAGACCGAAGACAGAACACTGGAATCCTAATTGACATTCCCCGAAACACTGACGATAATACAATAGCAGTGACGGTTTGAAATATCCGCTACCACGCAGCCTTTGCTTGAGCATCGTGGTTACTGATCCCAGACAGAAATGCATCAGTTATGATTTACACTTTTCTAAATTACTGCCAGGGCAGAATCTCTCTTATATACCACGATATACACATCATCGGATCTACTTAGTATTTTTCGTCTTCGTCACTGAGGGCCGTTAGTTGAATCTCGACCACCCTAACACGAATCTGGATTGATGAATTAGAACGCCATGAAAAACTTATCAAGGGAGAGGGAGTTAAGGAGCATTTAGCGTGTCTTCTAAAAACAGCATCGCTATGTACATTGGATGGCACTTGCTCGATGGGCGACATCGCGCGGCGATACGCAGTCTCGAAGAGAGGACATTGGATGATTAAAAGTCTGCAATAGAATCCTGACGTCAGATTTACGAGAGGGTATCACGAGGAGTCAGCTAAAAATACTGCTTGAGATCAGTTCTTACTGCCCAGTTAACTCTAGCTCGTAAAATTGAAATCCGAGTCAACGGGTGGTCGTACAGGGTGTGAAGAACGAATGGGATAGACAAGGTTCGACACTCACACAGCCTCGCGTACGCGACACCACAAGTTCGAACATGGGGAGCCCAGGAGTCTGGGCCGGGGTTCTCCAGATCCCAGAGCCTGGCTGCGGTGCCGAACTGTACTCCCTATCACGCGCCCTATCTTTACCTGCATGCGATGCTTCTCGAGCCTCGAAGTCGAGGTTGATAACCATGCATCCCGATCAAGCGTCGTTCTGCATGCGACAGGCAAGGAAATCGTAAATTGCAGCGCGATTTCGCAGGATGTGACGTGCTTGACGTGCTCGTGTCTGCGTAGGCAAGTTAACTCTACGTTCCAGTTGACTCGGTCGGTCGCGTCACACACGCGAATCTAGATGGTTTTCAGGATCTGCATCGGTCGCAAGCCAATAGGGCGTCCAAAGAATAAGAAAGGAAGTAGCAAGCGTAATCACATCGCCCTTGGGCCTAGCCATTTCGCTAGCTCGCCTCAAAATAGAGAGTTTGCGAAGGGTCTACGTGGCTAAGCCAGTGTTGCGGTGCCCACGTCGTGGACGAGTGCATTGCGTAATCTGGTGAGCTGCACAGCCAAATGAGATGTCGTGCAATTGAGCTTGCTTTCTTTACTGTCTATTTAGCTGGTTATAACGACTTCGGAGGCACTTTTCTTTGAGAAATAGAAGTTTATTAGCACAGAGCCTCCTGGGGAAAATTTCAGAAATTTCCACTGCCTTTGAGGGCTTCACCAGAAAGCACTGAGCACAATCCACAGCTCCACGACGTGGGCACCACAACGTAATTCAAGCCACGTGTGCGCGTCGTAAACTCTCTAATCTCCCCACCTTTGATTCCCCACTCCCGTAATGCAAGCTTACCCCGGCTACCCGACTTCCAGCCCCCGCAAATCTTTGGCAGTTCCGAATGAATCCTTCCTAGGGCTCTATCATGGTTCGTAGTGCGGGCCGTGCCTGCGAGCGTAAGCGTCGAACAGATAATGACGTGGCAATTTTTTTTGGCTTGCACCGTGTGTTTATGACGGGTCAGGTCATCTCCGGCGCTTCGGCGTCCATATTCTCGACTTGCACGATGCGATTTCGGGAGTGGTGGGTTCTGGGTCGTAGCAAGTGCTGAATGAAGTTAGAGCGGAAAAGAGCAAGAAAGAAAAACATACCTTCTTTCGCACGAGTTGCGTCTTGCTCCTCTCCATCTGTCTCTGCTACATCTGCACCAAGGCATTTGTGCTGCGCAAGAGTAGCATCCAGCTCGTTACTCCGCCGGACTTATGCTCCGGGCCATGTTGAAAGGTCTTCCAGCGCGGGGTGCCGTTATGTTCAAGGCGGAGGTCTGAGGACTAGTAGAGGATAAAAGAGAGGCAGAAAGTCAACGCGAGTGAAAGGGCTTACGTGGTGACGTGTGGCGTTATTTCTGTGCTCGCAACAGGGGTGCACGGTGACGAAAGTGTCTCTTTGATGCTTATGATATTGAATGGTTATCGCAATCCGAGGAGTGGAGAGGTTCTGGAGCGAAGCAAGTGCTCAGTGAGGTCGGAAGTTTGCTATGGCCGTGCGACGAGCATGAGATTAGCTGGCGTTTCGGGAAAGAGTAAGAAAAATAAACGTACATTCTTACGCATGAAGCATGAGGTGCAGGTTGACCCTCGTCTGCTTAGTCTTCCCGATGTCATACAGCCAAAAGACGACTGCCGCTGCTCGGTGTCCCCGCATCCTCCAGAAGTCCTCCATCGCGGGCAGGGGCAGGTAGCATATATCCGTCCAAAACCACTCATAGACTTGGGGGTGCCGATAGAACGTGCCGAATGCAGTGGATGACATGGGATTGGGATTCGAGACAGAGCAGCCTCGAGGCGAAGGTGAAGACTTAGTGAAAGTGCCCCGGACCCGAGCAAAGTGCTGATTATGGAGTGAACACCATCATCGGACTTGGACGCATATCAATTGCACTGGATTTCATTCCGGTAGACCCGAGGGATTACCTCAACATCCATGAGGAGCGAAGGTATGACGATGGCGTTGGTAGGGCGTCGGCAGTGGACGAATGGCGTAGTTGTGGAAAAGTTTGGCAACAGACGGAGGTCAAATTAAGCATAAGCAAGCACGTGCGGCCAATTAGAGAGTTTGCGCACTAGGGGTTATTGTGGACAGGTTTGGCGGCAGGCGGGTGGCAAATCATGGCGCGTGGTGGATCGGAAAATCCGTCGCATCGGAGTACCAGAAATCTCTCCTCTCCCTACATGATCTTCCATGCCACAACATGTAACCTTATCCAACTGAACAAGCCTTCAGAAAAAACGCCTTTAATATCGACCGATATGGAAGTTCGGTCTACACACAATCTATGTCACACTGTACCGTGCACAGAGACTTATCAGAGGGATATTTCTGTGCATTGTTCGTCTCTGCAGCACCAAATCACCGATATCCTCCAAAGTATGAGACTTGGTTCATCCAGTCTTTCGCGGACTATGGCCGCTTCGTGACAACTGGATCCAGCCTGTTGGCGGTTGATCTCCAGTATTGTCCACAAATGTGCCTAGCTTTTCGGGCCTGTCGGCCCCAAAGTTGTCTGGACTCGGAGCGGAGTACTCTCCCAATCTTCCGGCGCTCGACCACAGCAAAGCGGGTGCTGCCGCTGCACTAGATGGTTTTTGCGGTGAGGGCTCACGATTGTGCCTGCTATGTATGCAGTGGAGACCTTGGCACAGTGACCCGGTATGAGACTTCTAGTTTGTACCTTTGAAAGGCGGGCCTAGCCTTATACCACCGTTTTTCATGTATCCCAGCTGTCCTTCTATGCCAAGTGCTCCTTCTTTTAGAGTAACTCCTTTGTTTTATTTTCAGAAGCGTTTGGTTCCAGCCGAGACCATGGATACCTTACACGATGATAACTGTTATACCCGCTCTCATGTCGTATATTCGGGCAATGCATACACATAGAAAGTCATTTACTGTAAGTAAAATACAAAGATACCAATCAATTGCTCTAGTGGTATAGATCGAGATGTAACACTCCTCATCTTCCCATGTGGATGTAAGGAACCCAACGGGAAAACGACGCCCCATTCTCACGCAATTTCTGGACTGCAAGGTGTAATGCTTCAGCTGATCTCGAGGTGTCTAGAATAAATTCGTCATGCATGTTCTGCTGTTTATTGTTTGATTGCAGCGTAAGGTATTCGTAGAAAGCGTCAGCAATCTGCGGACCATCCTGATCATTAATATTCCTATGGTAAATATTAAGCATTGGTTTATTGTGATTGGATGTACTGTGACATCAGACGTACCACATAGTTCCAACAACATGTCGAAAACCAGCGAATAGAAGGGACGCACCGAGATGCATGGCTTCATCAGGAAGCTCCGTCGCACCCGTGGCTGTCTGGCAGGCACACAAGAATGCAAGAGATGCATTCGGCAGAGGTTTCTGAAGAATCTGCGAAATCTTGAGTCGCCCATCGTCAACGAGTAAAGCACTTTCGAGCGGATTATTGGAGTCTTGCACTCCATGACAGGCAAAGTGTGCAACAGTTGCATTGGGAAGATGGGTTAAGATATCATCGACAGATGCTGGAGATCCTGGGATTCCAAGAGGAATCAAGGAGGAATCAGGAATTCTAGCTTGAATATTTTCCAGTTCCATCATTGTTTGTGGAAGGTCATTTGGTTGAACAACGACCAGCATACGAAACGGCGCAGAGAGAAGATCATCTTTCTTTGTCCAGAGTACTCCAATGGTGGGTGTATAAGAGGAGATAACATAATCAGAGGCGCAGTGGTTTTCTTGGTCGTGATAGTGTCCTGCCGCATGGATGGGCAGAAATGCGAGTGGTCCAGTCGGACACCAATAGATGCGAGGAAGCTCCTTCGGATGTTCCTGTAATAAAGTCAGGAAGAAGTCAAGGCTTTTAGGGGAGAAGTATCATAGTGGAAGAACACACCTTTAATATATTCAAAGAAGACAGAATGGGTTTCACTATACTGTCCCACAGTATGCCAAGAATATCCTTGAACATGGCAGCCGGGTCAGTAATGGGATTGTCTGCCAATCGGCCAGCTCTGATCAATTCCGGATCCAAGGAAGGATCCGAGTCAAGGAAATTAATGCCGACGATGGTTTGGATTTTGCGACGTGTTTCATCAGACAGTTGAGAATTTCTCCTTCCACCTGATAGTACAGCTGCAACATGTACCTTCTTCACTAGTTCCTCTGCTTTCTCTGTATTCATTTTTGGAAGCAAAACCGTTCGAACTTCTATCTCTGTCACAATCAGGGCATCAATTGCAACCGCCGAAGGGGCTGCATTGAGGATAATGATAGGTCCCAATTTTGCAGCTTCTTGAAGAAAGACAAATCTAAGTGGACGAAGGAATTGTTCAAATCCAGATATCTTTCGAATTTGGTCAACTGTGGTAAGCCATTCTTGGTTGAGATTTCTAAGGCGTTTCTCCTCCTTCTCCATTACAATCTTATCTTCGCCAGAAGTTCTGGACTTTATGGCTCCATGCTCTAAAGCCCAAGAAATATTCGCTAATTTTAATCCAGCTTCAGGTGCCACATCTTCAAGTGCATTTAGAGAGGTCCGAAGCTGTAGTAACTGGGCCCAAAAAATACCTCTTCCCTGCTCGAGCAATTCAATTGCCTTTTCAATGTGACCATGTCGCACGGCACAAGCCGCGGCACTCCTTGCTAGTCCGTCAGTTCCTGATTTCAGTGTATCCTGACGGAATTGCATATTAAGAGAAAGATCTGCAAGCCGAGGAAGAAAGCCAATTGCAATTTCATAAGCCTCCAAGGCAGAATCATCCAAGGAATCCATCTTTTCGGCCCAAGTGGATGCTGCTCGAAAACGGTCCCACACAGATGCAAATATACTTGCAGTAGATGATCGGAAAGAATTCACAGCATGTGTAAGATAGGATTTCTCTCTGCATGCGAAGAAGAGAAGCATGTATGCTTCTCCAAACTTATGCTCCACATTGCACCGAAAAGGATGGGTTGGATTAAGACGATCGAGTGCCTTCTGGAGAGCGGAGTGTGCTTCTATTAAATCGGAAAGCGACCGCGAATGCTTGTATCGCAAACACCATGCATTTGCCAAGTCTGTTGCCCCTCTAGAAATATAGTCCCCAACAGCAGACTTGACTGCTTGTTGGAGGAGAACAATGGCTTCTTCCAAATCTGTAATTGAGCCACACCTCTCTGACCTCGCAAGAAGTGCATTACCCAATGTGTTATCTGCCGCGGCGGTGAAAAAATTTCCCTTTGTAAATCTAGGTGCCTCTCGCATTAGAAATATGGCCTGGTCCAAATCTTCTTTGGCACCGCTATTTTTGAAACGATGCAAAAGTGCATTGGCAAGGTCATTGAATATTGGTGGTTGGGAGTAATCGTATTGTTGATCAGAGAGTAATTCGTGCCAACAAAAAATAGCTTCATCTAGGTCCTTTGCCTGATTGGTCATCCGGAAACGGGAATACAAAGTTTGCCCTAAAGTCAGAAATACGGAGTGCTTCGCGAAGCTTGGAATATCCTTCAGATATTGTATGATCTCCCTATCAATCGCAATGGATTCGTCCAGATCTTCTCGTGAGCCTGAATCATTGGCACGAAGGAGAAGGCCTACTGCCAACCGGTTCATAACCTGCATTCTGACAGGGGAGGGCACCGTTGAGCGTAGGGTATTCATGGCCTGATGGCAATAGGAAATGCCACGGTCAAGATCTTCTGTGCTTGAAGAATGGAAGTACTGATCAATTAGAGTGCTCCCTAAACTCATAATTAATTGTGAACGAACATGCTCTGGAGCACTGTGGCCTATTTCCATGCACTTTGTGTATAATACAATAGCGCGAGAGATTATTTCGGCTGGATTAGGCGAAAAACGCGATTGCCATCGAAAACACTTTGCAAGTTCCAGGATGTACTCATAGCGAAGAAAGTAAGGGAGACATCCCTTGTTAAGACCATGCGTTAACAGTAGAATTGGCTCCTCCAAGTCATTCGAAGCTTCGGAAGAGGTGTAAAATGCCCGATACCTCAAGGCTCTGGCTAAATCAGGAGTAAATCTGGCACGGTGAGAAGGAGATGAGACCAGAATGATTTTGCGTTGCAATGAGAGTGCATAATCAATCTCCTCCATTCGGCCTTCGTCAAAGCATCGGTCAAGCAGTGTCTTGACGAAAGTATTCGCTGACGAAAGAGTGGCGGGATGGGTGAAGGGAAGTTGTCGCATGCAGTGCTGTAGAATTGCCATGGCTATATCAAGGCGTTTGACATTCCCGGACATCCTGTAGCGCAACACGAAGAATCGTGCAAGATCCTCGAGAGCTTCGACTCGCTTTACGGTATCGGCTTTCTCCTCCATACCTATGGATTATTCATTGTGAGAGAATGTATATAAGTGAACGGTGAAAGACATACTATTAGGTGAAAGCGAGATATTGCAGGAAGAAGACCCTTACCTCGACTATTTATCAGTAACTTGGATGTGTTCCAAGTGTGGCGGTAAAGACTCTATGCAGATAATGGCGCTCCAAAATTTGTCAGATATGATGAGAAATGTTTCTATTTATTCTGTGGGTGTCACCTTAGTAAGAGACCTAAAACTACTGAGCGGAATCTAGTGGAACGACACATATCGGCTCACATAACTGCTGCTGATGAGAGATATTATCGCGCAATAGAAGCTTTGCTCTTGCATCATTTACAGATACGCACATGATTCTCAATACAATGCTCAGAAAGCATAATGGATTTGCCGCTTCAGTCCATGTAATCAGAGTGATGGCCCAAAAATAGATTAGTATACGATGACGAAACTGAGAGATCGACTCTTGCTCAGGTTATGTCACGGGTGTGCGATACAGTTTAGTTCGTTTACAGGAAAGATACCGATCAGAGAAAGGCTCGATGCACTACTTTATGTTTTGGTTCAACGTCAATTATAAACTTATGATTCTGATTCTGATACCAACGATAGAGATGAGAGATATGTATTCATGTTCGGCGTATGAGAACCTTGATTCAGCCAGGCTGGCAATTAAGGGTTCAGAATTACCCGATGATAATGCAGTGGACATGTGAAAAGGATAACGGCCGCTTGTGCGAGATGGTAGTGTCTGACAAAATCAAATACGAAAGAAGAGGGGATAATATCTTCCTGTAAAAACGATGGCTAACCTTCCAGGGAACCTGGGAGCCCGGTCCGGAGTGACTTCTGATTGATCGGCGGAGCTCTTTGCAGTCTGCCCCTCGACTCCGAGCCTGAGCCTGCCCTGGGGTTGCGCACCCGTCTCCATGTCCCAAGGCCCGGCTACAGTGCCCACCGATGTGCTCAGCGTCTCTTATCATCATCCCCACCCAATCCCTCTCGCACTATAGTCTGCACGGTTGATATTCATCCACGATCCAATTCGAGGGTGGATATGGATTCGGTGAGAAGATCGAATGGTACACGCCAGTTGTGGATTGCAATGGCCGCCTTTGCAGGGTATGGCATGTTCCATGTGCTTATATCTGCCAGGTAGCTCAACCTTACATTCCAGTTCGCTCGACCGGTTGCGTCACGCAGCGCCCGCACGGAAATCCGGACGCTGTTCAGGTATTGCATAGGACTCTGGGTTGCAAGTCAATAGGGTGGTCGAAGAGTTAGAATGGAGGTTGCACAAATACCCAGCTTACCTCACAACCTTGCCACCTTCGATCCCCCACTCCCATATCGCAATCGGCTTACTCCAGCTGCTTTACTTCGAACCGCATCAATCCTGATAGCGACTTCCTACCGTCACCGGTGCTCGGGGTGCAGGACATGCCATGAATGCGAGCGGCGGCAACGTGATGACGTAGTGTTGTTTCTTCGATCGCAGCAGGGATGCACGGTGATGAAGAAGGTGTCTCTTTGATATCTATGATACTGAGGGATTATCGCAATCCGAGAATGGAGGGGTTCTGAAGCGAGGCAAGTGCTCGATGAGGTTGGAAGTTTGCTATCGCCATGTGACAAGCATGAGGTTAGCTAGCAATACATCCTACGCGCGAAGCATGCGGTGCAGGTTGATCCTCGTCTGCTTAGTTTTCCCGATGTCATCCAACCCAAAGACGACTGCGATTGCCCAGTTTCTGCCACAACCTCCAGCGGTCCTCCATCACGTGTAAGGGTATATATCCGTCCAAAGCCATTCATAGACTTGGCAGTACCGATAGAACGGCCCCAATGCAGCGGGTGACGTAGGATTGGGATTAAGGTCAAGCTGCAGGAGAGGTGGTAAATGAAGAATAAGCAAGAGTAGATCCATTGGCAGAAGTTGCGAAGATTGCAAAGACGGAGGCGCATAAGGGATAGGAAGGAAACATACTTCAGGAAAATGGCTCTTGCTAAACCGGTCGTCGATCTAGTGAAGTTCTCCACGTCGCTGGCGAGGACGTGGACACGTTCGTGTGGCTCGGCTACACTTCACGTGCCATATCAGGATATATGTCTATATCATGGATGCTCAAATCAATAACAAGTAGGATAGTAGAGCACGAGGTAAGAGTAAAGCTGACTCGGGGCGAAGGCGACGACGTAGAGAAGGTGCCCCGGGCCCGAGCAAAGTGCCGATCATGGAGTGAACATCGCGCATATTCATCGGACTGCAGTTATTCCTGGTAGACTCGTGCAATTATCTTGACATCCATGAGGAGCGACGGTACGATGATGGCGTTGGTAGGGCGTAGGCGGTGGACGAAAGACGTTGTTGTGGAAAAGTTTGGCAACAAATGGAGGATAATTCCTGAGCAAGCACGCGCGGCGAATTGTCGGGACCGTCTTGGACGCGTCAAACTTGAAGACGCACGGGAGTCGGGCTTCTATCCTCCCCTGTTTCTCTTCCATGCACCAGGAAAGCTCTGTTCGTTTTGCTACTCATCAATACCAAGTCGTTGACATCCTAATATACTGGTAGTGTGATGTAAACTCCCTACAATAGCTTCGACACTTCAAGGTTATGAATGATGCGGCTGTTGTGACTAATGCCAGAGGCGCCGACCTGCCCCACTTCCAACCAAAGCCACAGCAGCACATCCGACTCGAAAACTAGAAATTTAGAGAGTATTACCACTCATTGTGAAAGCCTCGACTTTGAAAATCTTTTACACAGCAATGTCGTATGCATCTATCATAGTTGCTATTTAATTTACGTTTGAATTCCATGCAACTTTGAGGCCTTGCGAGCGGCAGAGACTTATAACGGCTGTCGCAACAGCAATGTAGGAATCGCAATTCCATCCAGCCGCATGGGTATATCCCAAACTCGCTAGTAACTCAACGCCATCTGCGTAGTTTCTACTCATCTTCAGCAACAGAGCTCCTTAAATCCCCACATGGATGTAAGAACAAGTCTATCTACTGTAGGCTTTGCTAATGCTTACTCCGGGAGCATTGCAGGGATTATTACCTTCAAATTGTTGCATAGTCAGTTATAATCAACCCCACATCATCCTCTTGTCCACAGAGGGTATAGTTGGAAACGTAGTGCTTCATAGTTGGATTTTTTCTTTTGATGCATATATATGATCCAGGAAACCTCTGTTCGACTTGGGGAGAGGTATTTTCCGAGAGATTGGTGATATGCCATGTTTTTTCCAGATGCAAGCTCTCACAAGTCCTCTAACCCCTATGCATTTCATGGCCCTACAGTACAGAGGTAGTTATATGTGTACCCAAATGCATTACTATGGTTCGATTCCTCAACTTCAAACGTAGATAAAGCTGTTCGAGTCAGCGCCAGGCTATTTAGATACAGCTTGCTCTGTATTTTTTCCACTTTGTTGATGAAGTATAATCGCGTTCCTTCATTCATAGGTACTCATAGGGTACTCACAGCCTGGTAACGTATTGGATGGGGGGTGCGCTGGTCTTATATGAAAATATATATCCAGCTAGAACTCTATCCTACCCCATATACCTCGTTCGACTTGACCAGGGCATAGGAACGTTGGTCTCTTGCCTCTTTCACTCTATCTTTGTGTTATTTAACTCACCAGTCTTTTAGTTTTTAGTTACACTAGGCTTGGTGGCATAATGGAGTTATGCAAACATTTGAATGACCATCCCAATGCAGAATCTAGCGCATACAGCCCCATTTGACCAGGGATTCAGGCCATTGGCGATTCCTCGATTATTCTCTTCTTTTTAATCACCCAGGATGGATCAACAGCTTGCTCCTGGAATCATAGGTCAACAAAAATAGTAGCAAAACGGATATGTGATTGATTTATCACGATCATTCCAAAGGCCATGGTACAAACTCGTTCGACTCGAGGCCAGACAGCTAGACACATTCACAGTAGCTTGCTATGCAGCATATATATTTTTTCAATGCCCTACAGTCCGTAAAATGTCTCTACATCCTCTCATTTGATACTTATACATGGCCTGGTACCTTAGCGATAACACGCTGCATCCACTTAATGAAGGAGTTCATCCCAAGCTCAACACATAATGCAAAAACGTCCGTTCAATTTGATGCAGGGTCATACAATAAGTTTCATATTTTTTATCTGACCCCCCATGGAAAGCTCCTCAAACACCTACACACCCTATAGCTACACAAGGCCTAATAACTCACTGGATGGGCGATGCTGCTGTTATCTTCCCATCTGCCTCTTAGTAAAGGCATGCAATACTTTGTTTGATTTGAGGCCAGACCATTAGGCTCAGGAACGCACTCTGATGGTTTTTGTTTGCTGGTGTTTATTATAATCATCTACCAACCTGCCATAACCCGTCTATTCCATTGGTAAATATGGCCTGGTGGCACCACGGTTGTACTATATAGTCCTATCTCGAATAATTTCAGAGTTATTATTCCAATGCAACTAATTCCGTTCGACTCCAATGCAGGCCCGTTGTCATTTCACACATTACAGCAATCGCAAATTTTAGCTCATGCCCTCATTTTTTGTAGGTTCAAAGACAACTTGTCATTTGTAAGTATGTATGACATGGTAGTGCATTTGTTTCTCAGTAGCTCACAGCATGACACACCTCGTTTGAGTCAAGGGCAGGTCCATGATCTAACCCAACACCATTTTAGGTTCATTGTTTGCACAAGGAAAGGATGACATACTGGTAGCACTCTTCATTTACTATATGTGTAACAGGATACAAAACCTTCATTCCATTGAAATTCGTCACTCTGTTTGCTATGGCAGCGAATTGCATCTGGAACCTATGTCCAGGAGCTTCCTGCTTTTCTTGTTCTTTTGAAGGTTAGAATTTGCTTCCAAGTTAAGGAACTGGAAACAGCATGTTCTATTAACATCTGACAGTGTGTACAGCTCTTAAAATTGCAAGTAAATGTCGTAATAATAGTCCATTGTGCTATTCATAGTATTATCATGAGAGGTATCATTCATATAATTCAGGTATGATAAAAGGATTCAAATGCACAAAACCAATGAAGGCTTGGGATTTTGTGGGGAAATTAACTCTGAATCCTCTCTTTTGAGAAGAGTCTCATCTGCAATGCTTAGTCAGAGGTTGAATTTGATATCCTCGATATCCTCAGGGTTGGAAGCAACCCCTGTGACTGCAAACCTGAAAGGACAGCCTCGGTGACATTCCTGATGGCCTTTGGTTGTCAAGCACAGGCTGCCCTGTTGCCACAGTAGGCAAGCAGACCCTGTAGCTTTCCCTGGTGTTGGTGATGTCTGACTTGGGCTGGCCATCTGGCAAATTGAGTTGTCCTCCTCAAGGAGCAAGTTATGCAAGTCCACATCTGTAATCAGTGCATTGGCATGCTGAATCAAGCAAATATCAACTGAAGAAAAACAAGTTCCTGAGCTCAAGCTTGATTCAGTGCTAGGCAGGGGTGGTGGGGCTTCTTCCTTGTCTAGTAAGCCTGCATCTATTACATCTACAGTCACTTGTGAGTCTATTGGTGACAACTGTAGAGGATCAGTGATTGCCAGCAAGAGTCACTCAATGGAATGTTTGTTGTTATTCATTTCTGAGTCCCATTTCCCAGGAAAGGGTTCAGAAACTGAGCGAGGGCATCTGCTATCATGTACAAACCAGCTTTTAATTGGCTCTGACCTGTGATGCAAAGGACATGGGGGAATTGGTGAGAGTAAGCTAGGTAAGAATGCGATGCTTTGCCTGCCACCGTCACTCCATGGCTCATCCTCTTGAACAAAAGAGGTGATCCAGGTGGCTCTTCCTCCAAAGGAGAAATCAATTGAGGCAGCTCTTTCTCAGATGGATGAGGTGATTGAGGCAGCCCTTCTGCAGACCAGAGGTTATTATCATGCATCATGTCATCAATTTCTTCCCAAGTCATGTTCAGAGCAATAATTTCAGTCTGTCACACTGTTTGTGTATCAGTCCTTTCTGTGATTGGCAACAACTGTTGTTGCTCCACTGCAGAAGTAACTAAGTCTAAAGGTGCGGACTGCTCTGAATCTGCAGGATGGCCTGGGACTAAGTGCTGCTCAGAATGCTTCAAAACTGTGGGCTTGTATTGGACTGCAGGCTGCTCTAGTGGTGCAGAATATTCCTTTGCAGTATTAACATATCTTTCAGCCTATTGTTGCCATTAGGGCTGCACACTGTGCCATAACAGCACATGGCTGTAGGACTATGGTCAGCTATGGCAATGGCTTGGCTGTATATGGTATGGTAAAGATCTTTTCCAATGGCTGATGGTATGGTACAGCAAATGGTATGGCTTTACAGCCAAATTACGGTGTATGGCACAATGTTGAGAAACAATTTATTGAAGGAAGTGCATTAAGTGTAATATTAATAACAGTAAGAGGTCAACAAGAGCATAAGAAGTCAAATCAGATACTGCAAGAGGGATAGATTCAAAATAATTGGCAACCTGCTACAAAAAACCATCATTTTAAGCATCCCAATGCTGGGATATATGTCCTGTTGTGTTCTAATGCAATTCTCATCTGTGATAGTTCCAATATCTGTCTTAAATTCAGGATCCTAAATATATCTGAATATTCAGAGATAGAATATCACTTATCAGCATTTGTGAGTACCTGTATTTCAATCATGATACCAACATGAAACACCCACTATGAATAAAATAAGAAAAAATGCACATCACAAAGAAGAAAAGAAATGATATGAATCTCAAAAGATTCAAAGTGCATGATAAATTCACTTACATTATCCCAAACATAGTCAACCAGGGTGATTTGAAGTGTAATATCCTGATTTTGACACATAAAATAGTTGCTCTGTTGTGTACCAAAAGGGACTGCTAGCTGCTGAGTCATCAGTTTGCTGTATGCCATACCGTGCTGTAGACGGCTGTAATCCTATGGTAGCTGACAGCTCTGGCCATGCCATACCTGTACTGACAACAGCAGATTTATATTGTTAACGGTATGGATACAGTGACAGCTCACAGCTGTGCCATAACCATGAGCATGGCTTTGGCATGCAGTCCTAGTCACTGTGTCTCCTCCAGTCGATGGCAACTTTCCATTTTGCGAATTTCTTGTTCCAAGCATGGTACTTTGGTAATCAAATTTGAGTCTTCTTCCTCAAGCTTTCCAGAGACCAGTGGAATTTGGACTGGAATGATAGTATGCACTTCACCCATATCTTTTGCCCCTGTGCTTGATGCACTCAAAGCTGCAACAGTCAATCCTGCATTTGTCCCAGGACTCTCACTGACATACATGTCCCCCCAGTTGTTCCACTCCTGCAGCATTTGAAGATGCCTAAAAACCTCCTGATGCTCCAGATTTGTGCACTTTGCTTTGGGGATTGCATTTAAGCTCCCTTCCTCAGGTTCCTCCAAGATCCCCCAAAGTTGAGCTATGTTGGAAGGTCCTTCTTTGCTAGCACCTTCTGTGTCCATGCCTGTTGAATGCACATCAGCACCAGAAACTCCTGTGCTAGTTCCAGAAATCTCCTTCTCAACAGCTTCCTCTTCTTCCTCCCCTTCAACTGTGAAAACAATATGCTTATTTGGTTCAAGAGTTGATGGGGATGAGGTGGTGGTGGAGATGGCAAAGGGAAGGGGAGCTGGCTCAGAATTGGGGAGAGATTACATGGGACAAGAGACTAGGGGACATTGAGGGGCTGGAATCTGGGCATTTATAACCTAGACTAGACCTAAGATTCATGAGATGTGAGTCTCTGGGCATGGGAGCCAAGTTCTTTGTTGCAGTGCTCTCCCAAGAGTGTTCCTTCTTTGGGATATCACTCATTCTCTTTGTCAATTTGTTTGCCAGAGAGGCATTTCTGGTAGCAGAAGCAGCCTCATCATTGGCAAAAGGAGGAGGTATGTGCTTTAGTCTGCTTGTGGAAACAGGGGTGGTATGATGCTGGCTCTGTGAACGGTGGTGCATAGACTTGATGCCATCAACTGAAAAAGAGACATTCTTGCTAGGAGGTGTATGAGTAGTGGCAGAGAAAATTAAGAATTCTTGTGCAAGGATAGGAAGAGGGTCAAGATGATCAGGGATATCTAGGGTATCACTAGCTACATTGTTTCCCAACAGAAAACAGGGCTCAATTTTCTCATGGTGTTTCCCAATTGTCAATGATGAAGATAGTGTGCAAGTACATGAGCCAGAGGACACTGGAGTGGGTGTCATTGGAGAGGATATGGGAGCTCTGGTGAAAGCAGAGATGGATCAATTCGAGTGATAAGAGGGTGGTGGGGAGTCATTCTCCCCTAATGATCAAGATCCACCAGTAATACTACCACTGAGCATGAGCAGGAGGTTTGTCTGCAGCTTGATGTTCTGGACAGAATCAATAACCTCCACAGGCCACTCTTGATTACCCACAATGATGACAAAGCTCTTCCCAGGAGCTGCATTAACACAGTTGATGTCCATGATCGTCCATGATCACTACATCTGCAGGCAGGAGGGTTAGTGGTGCCACACATAAGTCTTGGAGTAGAAGCACAACATATTGCTTCAAATGAATGTCAACAACAGAGTGTATGCCTACTTGAGGAGGAACACCATTTGGGTGCCACAATTGGTTTGAGAGGGTGGGACAGGGTATGGTGCATCAGGGGGGAGTAGCTAGAGGCATGACAGAAGGTGCTTGGTTGCTAGCAACAGAAGCACCAGACTCCAGACATTTCCACAAAGCATTTTGCTCCATCAATGT
>JASFDD010000222.1:0-34283 GCA_036937055.1 Nidula microcarpa | reverse complement strand
CAGTATATAACAAGGCCTTTGGGACCCCCCGATGTTATTAACGTTAAATACATGTTAAAAACATGTGATATACTAGGATGTTTTTAACATACCGGTAAAAAAACCAGCCCTAGCTGCCTGCCTGCCCCATCATGCTTACTAAGGTATCATTTTGCGACCTAGCTCCTCTCTATGCTAGGTACTTTTGATATCAGCGCTAGATGGAGAACTGTAAGCGTGTCTTGATCAGTTCAAAATGCTTTCCGCAGGGCCCATATTAATATTCGCGTAATAAAAGTCAACTCGTCACTCAATGCAGGCCTCGCTTTTGCATGAATGGGCGGTGCCAAAATTCTTCTCTATGATATACAAGTGACTGATATGAACCTAGAGCCGTAGGGTGTATTCTTGTCAAGAATTGGGCTTTTGAGAGTCCATTGGCAAATTCTTATTTGGGCATATGATATAAACACTGCTAACTTGTTCATTAAAACATCAAGGTTTTTGTGGCTTGGCTATTTACTTATCGAGAAATAAGGGGTTTTTGTTTGCCACACCTCTCAAAGGAGCTAACGTGCTTGCAGCTCTGTTGCGCGATGACATCCTGATCTTGAATTCGTTCCCCACATACCGTTGCTGTGATCACATTTGACGAGGCATGATTAACGTTTTATTTCAGGCACTATTGGCCTACTTTCTGACCAGGGATATCTGGCGGTTTTTGAGGTGGTTCGTAATGAAAAGTCCTCTTGATAATGTTTCCAGGCCCTTCAGTGTCTTCATTCTTACAAGGTATGTGCATCCTTTGGTTCCACAGCATGACGAATGCGTGATTTAGAGTCTCCAGAGAACTTTCATGATTTGTTCGAGAGTGGCCTTCCAAAAACCAATTGGTGACTAATGTGGGCCTTTTATTTCTTGCCTAAATGACTGTTCCTGATGAATTTCAGAAGATGGAAGTGTTATAAGAACGAAGGCATGCCTTGGTGTAAGGCCTTGCTTTTACTCGGGTGAAAATTAAGGAAATCCCGAACCCGTTCATTCATTATCGATAGGAAAATCAACTACATATTTTTGATCCAAAATCATTATACCATATTTTTGTGAAGGTTGGATTGAACTCTGTTCACATCTTTATCCCCAGATTTGAAATAGAAGAGGACAGGATCAAAATATCTACAAAGAAAGTCCCAAGTTTATAAGCATTGACCATGTTTTCTTTGGTGAAGGTCTCACCAGAACACTCGGTGAGTATTGGTTTTTATACATGCAATCAAACCACCAACAATCAGATTTTTCAGTATGCAGATTTTTCACTCAGGTGAGCAACATCGGAAGCAACGAAAAATGTTGAATCTCGTGTTTTCGATTACGTATATGCATAACATAGGCAAAGATATTTGGAATAGTTTACAGCTCCTGATTCAAATACTGATTTATTCATATAGCTCCCCTATTTTGAGGCATCACTCATAAGGTGCCAACCTCCCATCCATGTGTCAAGGCTCCACTTTTTTGCTCACTTAACCAACCTCCAGCTTGGAAATGCCTTCACATTGAAAGTCGAGAATAGAACACAAGAGGTATGGCAATTGAGACTTGCTGGAAGACATTTGTTTTGTCTAATTCAAACTTTGCCATGAACCACTGGATCACACGCACTGCCCTAGAACTCATTGGTCAAAGCAGTCTAGGATATTCTTTTGATTCACTTGGTGGAGATGGTGTATCTTACCTGTACAGCGCAGCGGTTGAGCAGCTAATGTATATCTTATGCTTTCCTGACGTATGTCCCTCATTATATTTTCTTTTCCTGTCAAGACCTGCATCCGGAGCTCAGGCTTGCTGCAACTGTTTGCATTTTATCTACTACTCACAGCCATCAACATTAGTCCTCCTTGTTTCCGGAGATGGGTAGTAGACAATGTCCCTTGGAAAACTATCCATAAAGTGTGCGATACTCTTGATGTTATGGAATGGTCGTCAGTAGAAATCTTAGAAGTCAAGGAGCAGGTCCTGAAAGAAGGAAACGAAGCGGTGTCCAAGCAAGTAGCTCAAGAAAATGATATCATAAGCATTCTTTGTCCGTACTTTATTGTTTCATCCCCAGGCTATTCCTCGCTAATTATCTGTTATATTCCCTGGGTGTCAGTGAGAGTGAATATGGAGGCATCCGAAAAAGATCATCAGAGGTCCTGGCTCAGATGTCGTGAGTAGCATATATTAGGTCTTTATTCTGTTGGTATATTCTAACTGTAGTTTGAGACTCTGACTTTTGTTGCTACAGATGCTCCACGGCCTTGTCATACATTATATATATTATCGACCCATCCAGAGGTGCAAACCAAACTTCGTAAAGAAATAGTCGAAGCTCGGGAGCAGCATAGAGATCTCGATTCCGAGGAGCTGATGTCTCTTCCATACTTGGATGCAGTCTGCAGTGAGACATTAAGACCGAGTACAGTGTTGCGTATTAAATTGTCGCCTATAAGCTGAGACCTTTCCCTACAAGTCATCCTCCTGTTTCTCGAGTACAGCGCAAGTAAGTCGTTAGCAGCATTTGTCTCTCTGCTAACATTCTAATTATCGGTGACACTTAGAGCTCTAAAAGACACGATATTGCCTCTTTCTTCGCCTATAATGGGTGTCGATTGATGTCCAATCCATGAAATCTTTGTGCCTAAAAATACGAACTTCCTCATATCTATTCTGTCAGCTAATTGCAACTTGGATATCTAGGGCCGTGATTTGTTAGAATGGAGGCCTGGGCACTGGCTCTCGCCTTTCCCTGAGACGGTCATAGAGACTCACATTTCCTGGATTTATTCACATTTGTTGGGCATGATTTTCTACTCAGGGACACCGAATGTAGCTGACATCATTTCAAAGACTGACTTTCATAGGTGGCGGAAGAGCTTGCATGTAAGTTCTCTAGTGCCTTTCCACCGTAACGCTAGCCGCTCACTTTTAACAGTGGTTTCAAAAATTCCGAACTCGAAATGAGTTGGTCATAATTAAATTTACATGAAGGCTTTCATGCTCATTCCTTAACAAAGATTGTTTATCATCGCTGCTTTTCTCTTTCAAGTTTTCGCCTTCTGAGAAAGAAACCTTTTGGCGCATGAACTCGATCGCCATGCCGTCAGTAATGGGTGAAGAGTCAAAGCGTCCCTCACTTCCAATGATAGTGACCTTGGTATAGATGCTGTCATTACTCAAGCAGAGATCTGAAGTCCGGACAATCTATAGGAGAAAGGGTAGCAATTCGAAGTCGATTATTAAATGACAACGATTGTATTCTTACCTATCTAATGCCAAAATTTAGTCTACTCAAAATTTAGCTAGCATTAGCTATATAATTGCTCTCGGTTATACATATATTACTCTTCTTCCAAAGAATCTGCGTGACGTGCTGACCGACGAGCAAGCATAATGCGCTCTTGATCAGCGTCAATGAAGCGCCGCGGCCTCTCAACTTGAATAGCCTCCTGGTTCTTGAATACAAAAACCATCGACTTATTTTCACGATAAAGACGGTCTATATCCTCTAAATGCCGGTTTGCGGTCTCAGGATAGACGAGCCATATGAGCTATATTTACCAAGCACATTAATATTTTCACCAGAATGCATTGTGAGGATTACAAAGAACGACTTACTGGGACAAAAATGGCATTGAAGACAACCCAAATGAGATAAAAACGCCATCCAAGATTTGCTATACCTGTTGGTGTTATTTGCACTACAATGTAGTTGGATATCCTGTCAGCATCAGTCAGTGCAGGCTAGAAATGTGTATTGTATATATTTACCAGTTGGAAGCGGTCCCTAATGCCGCGCCCTTGGTCCTCATAGAAAGGCTGTTGATTTCTGTGGGATATAACCATGGCACACCCTTTGACCGTGAAATTAGTTGTCCACTTTCATGCAGTATTTTTTGAGGCCAACTTGCCTGCCAACAGATGCCGAAAAATACATAATACAAAAAGAAAAATGCTGTTGCTCCCGCTCCGAACTTTGGACCATTGGTAGGGTCGCTAGCTCGTGCCAGCAGTCCTGAAATCAATATATAGCAGACACATTGTCCTGTTGCACCCCACATCATCAATTTACGTCGGCCTGCTCTCTCAATTAAAAGGAGCCCTGCGAATGAAAATAGCAGGTAAGAAACTGAATTGCAAGCCGCGAGAAGGCGGGCAAGGTTGTTCGAGAGGCCAACGGAGTTTTGCAGGACTAGTGGAAGGCTTTAAATAGGAAGTCAGAAAGTAAAAGCTTACTCCTAGAAATAGTCTTACTAGTAGCTAGTAACGTTAATTCCGACTAGCTGTTGCATCCATTGAGTCCCTATGCGACAAAGAAATATGTAAATTTTGCAGCATTAAAATTACTGTCTTTCTTACCTGCGCCAAGAAGTAACCGCTTAATCATTCCGGTGTCACCTGTATTTCCTCGCATGATATCCTTCCAACTCGGAGCATGATCTTTCTCTATTCTGACAGCCTCCAAGATTTCTTCCTTTTGATTGATAATGGCATCATCTTTTGCTGTAGTATCGCCGCCTTCCAAGGCAACCAGGACGTGTACGCCTTCCTCCTCATATCCGTGTGCTAGTAGCCACCTCGGACTCTCCGGTAGCCAGGGTATAGTCGATAGCAGGACGACAGAAAATAGCAACTGAAACGCAATAGGGAATCTCCATGAAATACTTCCATGTGCAAAGCTGAATCCGTATGTCATCCAATTACTTAGAGAAAATCCAGCTATATTCATGCTAGTACAGTAGTAATGTCAGTTAATTTCTGCAAATAGACAGGGAAAACACTGACATCATTTCAAAAACGACCAGCTTGCCTCGCCATGTTGGTTTGGAGGTCTCGCTCTGCCAAACAGGTGCAGTCGCAGTATTAATCCTTGAGATTTAGTTAGGATTAGGAGAATGGCGACTATAGATCCATACCCATTTCCCAAGCCTATCATTACTAAGTCCAGAATAAAAGACGAGAATGAAAAAGAAAAGATACCTGTAATTAGACGTGCGACGATCATATGTGCCACTGAGAAGGCACATGTTTGAAGTATGGCTCCGATAGACATAATGACCACGCCAATCATGAAGGTTTTCTTCCTGCCGAGGCGTTCTCCTGTAAATGGGTAAATATAAGTTTTTCTACAAAAGAATGAACCACAAGCATACCAAATGCAAACGTCGAAATTGCTCCAAAGAAACTGTATTGACGAGCCACATCATTTAGAGAAGCATGATGCCTGTATGGTTTCTGCGTGCTTCCTTACCAGCCAATATCATACAGGGAAACTATCGTCCCCTGAAGACTGGGGTTAGGATTTCCCATCGTCTCCAGAAAATCCTGAGTAACAATGATGCCTCCGAAGACACCCTGGTCATAGCCTGTCAAATGCGTACAATTTCATATTTATTCTGAGAATAGAGACGGTGTTCACTGACCGAACAGAGTCATCGCAGTTGTGCAAGCGACAGTTACCCAGATATTAAGGCGCGTGCCGTTCATGCCAAAGTATGGCATCTTCTTAGTGACGGTCATGGTGGTATCCGAATCTGCACTTCAAAGTTGAAACGAAACGTATGTGAGTATCGTGAGATTTGGGAGGGGGCAAGAACTAGCTGGCAATTGATCACCTGGGGTCATTCTGTATCCTTATATACTGGTAATCCGAAGCCATGGTATATGCTGCGTCACCGTCGATCCCAAGACTCCTGGTGGGGGACCAGTGTGGAGGTGGGATGATGGAAGAGCGCGACTTCTTCGAATTCAACAACGGTCGGTTCCTGACAATGTACACGTGCACGTGGTCTTCTTCAGGAAGACGGGCCGCAAGGCCGGCACGAGGTCGAAGTGGGAGTTCAATCCAACACAAGCGAGGGGCCAAAGAGAATATAGTCAGCATTGGCAACATATGTATATCATTACTCTTCGTTAAGTATTTCCGACATGCATTATAGCATCCTACAAAGTGACCCAATGAGCGTTCCTATACATAAATAACAAAATCATGAAAATAGCGACAAGGTGTAAAGAGTGATACTACCGCACAGGAACATATAAAAACAGGGGAATGCGTGAAGGAAACAAAGAGTGAGAAAGAATAAACCATGACAATCATATGCCGGGGTGTGTGAAGGGGGTTCGTGCGGGTGAGTGAGTAAGGGGTTGCGTAGAAGTAAGGTAAGTAAAACGTTGTAAAAGGCAGTCATAAATGGATCATAATTTGAGCTCTGTCAGGACCCGCCTGGCCAACATTTGGTATTGCCAGCCGTCCCCGCTGCTCCGTCGGAACTGGATGCCATGCAGAGGAAGCCAAGGTACCTAGTTATAAATAATCAGCTAAACTATCCTCGAACCCCACAGGTTGGCTCGGACTTACTTTGACTATATTAATTTCGAACCGGACGCTAAGAGTATTACTGCCCAGGTTCTCGAAGACGTCCTGATCAACCTCTCCGGTGGGGAATGGACTGGGACTTCGTGGGATAGGAGAGCTGGCACCAAAATCACGCGGTATCGGGGGGAGCACTTTTGTTTTGTTTGGTGTCGAGGGTGGGTGGGAGATAGAGGGGATCGTAGTATCATTTTCGGCTGGTATGGGCGAGGGCGATTTTCCATTGGGCTGCTGCTGCTGCTGCTGCGCATCTTGAGTGACGGTATGATTAGAGGGTACATTGAAGAAAGACGACGAGCCGCTGCTGGCTGTCGGCTGGAGATTGGTAGTGCCATCCGATGGTCGGCTAGGCGCGTCCGTCGAGTGCTCGCGGTCCTTGCCCTTCTCGCGGCGCATCCCGAAGGACAGCTTCGACGCCTTTTTGACGATCGATGGTCTATGGTGGGTGGGAGTCGTGCGGCCCGCATCAGCGGACAATGATGACGTCTCCTGCCGGTGGTGGGGTCCGCGAATGGTGGGAGTTTCTACCGAGGTCATGTCGATGGACGGCACGTGGATGCACTCGAAGCCGCCCTTGGTCTCCCGGTACTGTACCTGCATCCTATCGAGGACGCGGCGGATATCCGCCTTGATTATAGGAGGCGCCTTCGTAGAGGTAGTCGCAACGCTGCAAAAGAACAAGTCAATAACCATCCTCCATCAACCACAGCACCAAAACTCACCTGAAAAGACCCTTCAAGAACACAGGCTTAAAGTCCTTCTCGCTCGTATGCCTCTCATCCTCCTCCTTAAAGCTCTCCTCCGGCCCGCTCGTCATGCCCATATCATCCGTATCCACCGCCTCCTCCTCTTCCCTCTTCTCCGCCATATCATTCTCCGCCCCCTCGCCTTTCGAGAACAGTCGATCCGCAATCGGCCGCCCGGACCCACCACTGCTATACCCCGTCGAAGGCCTCCTGTGCCGGCCAATCGTGCCCCCAGACGCAGGCAGCAACGCCGCGCCCGTGCTGCTCCGGCGCTCATGCCGTGTTGCCCGGCCCTGCGGATCGAGAATGGTTGCCGCGCGCCGGTGCACATTGCCCACAGGCTGGCTGACGCTCTGCGCTATCGAGCGCGCGGGGGCGAGCGGCGCCGGCTCTCCCTCCTGCTGCTGCTGCTGCTTCTCTCCATTCTCTCCCGCACTAGCGATGTCCGATGAGGGCCGCGGGGACGCAGCGGTGAGCCCGCCCAGAATCGTGCCCCTCTTCCCGGCGCCATGTGCGTGGCGCCGGCTGTCGTCGCCCTTCCCCACTAGCAAGCTCCCGAACTTCCGCACGAGGGTAGCCCCAGTCGAGAACGGGGACGCCAACGTGCTGTCCTTCTCCGCCGCCTCCTGGGGGGGATGCTTCTCGTCCCCCTCCTCCAGCGGCAAATTCACCTTCTCCTGCACCCCCACGGGCTCCTTCTCCCTCTCCGCAAACGTGCTCACCTCAGGCCCTGCCGTCCTCGGACCCTCCGGTACCCCAACCTCATCCACCGTCGGCTCATGCTGCCCCCCGCCGCCCCCAAACATCCCGCCCCACCGGCCCCCAAGCATCGTCGGCCTCTGGCTCAAACTATGGCTCCGCCTATGCGTGCTCGCAGGCGGCGCCCTCGGCAACGCCCTCTTCCCCGGGAGCGCCTGCTCCTCGATCTCCACATGCCTCGCCTTCTGCGCCGACGGCGACGGGGGCGGTAGCCCGGGATCGCGCGCGCGCGGCTGCGGGTGGAAGGACGGCGACGTGGGCGAGGGCGTGACGCCGTTGTTGTTATTGTCGTACGACATGCCGGAGTAGTGCGACGTCTCGGGGGCGGGGAGGCGCGGGAGGGGCATGCTGTAGTCCGCCTTGGCAGTGGCCGGCGGGGGCGCGAGGGTATCCTTCCGTGCGGGGCCCGGGCCAGTGTAGTGCGTCTGCTGCTGCTGCTGCTGCTGCTGGCGGGCCTGTTGTTGCTGTTGCTGCTGCTGCCCGCCCTTCCCATCGTCCACGGGTGTCGGGGCGACATGCGCACTCGCGGATAACACAGCATCGGCGGTGATCGACAGCTGGGAGGACGCAAACTGCCCAGGGCCATACACCCGATCGCGCTCGAGCTTCTCCCTTGCCAGATAATACATTGATATGAGCGGGTGGAACCCCCTCGTCGGGTCCAGAGGCTCGCGATTCTCCCCATGCCCGCCGCCCAGATGGTTCTGCGAGTTCGGCGGGGAATGGCTGAGGGGACTATTCGGCGGAGACGACGACGGTGAGAACAGCTTGCGCCTATAATAATCAAACCCGCTAAACCGCCTGGACTTCTTGCTACCCCCCAGCAGAGGCTCCTGCTTCCCCGTCGTCGCACTATCAAATGAGATCGCCAAGCTCGAGTTGCTCAGGCCGCTCTCGCCCCACTTGCCGGCCCCATTGAGGCCCCCCTTGCCGCGCTTGCGTTCCCAGTGCTGCACGGCGCGAACGTACGATTCCGACTCGAGCACCGCGGTGAGCCTGCGCTCGATCTCGTCCTCAGTGCCGAACTCGAAGCCCTTCATGCCGCGGATAACCTGCCGGTCGAGCTCGTCCGCGCGCAGGGGCTCGCGATGCACCATGTGGATATCGGGTGGGCCCGGAAAGCCGCGCACCATCCAGGGATGCGACATGACCTCAGAGAGGGGCGCGCGGTTCACGGGGTTGGTCACGAGCATGCGGGAGAGGAGGTGCTTGCATTCTGGGGGGGCACCGGTAAGCTGTTGTTACGCAAAGAGGCTTGAGGACACTCACCAGCGCTAAGCCAGACGGGGTACTCGACAAGGCCGCGTTTTATCTTGGCGTGGAGGGCGGGCATGCTCTGGTCGTCGAAGGGCACTTTGCCGCAGACGAGGACGTAGAGCACAACGCCAAAGCTCCATACATCGACTTCGGGACCGGTGTAGACCTTTGCATTGAGGAGCTCCGGGGCGGCAAAGTAGAGCGAGCCGCAGAAGGTAGCGAGGTGCTGGACAGGGTCGAAGAGATTCGAGAGGCCAAAGTCGATAATTTTAATATTGCCCGTCTGTGAGATGAGGATGTTTTCAATCTTGAGGTCTACGTCACAAGCTGAGTAAGAAGTACGGCATCAGAAGCAAAGGGTAACTGACCGCGATGCACAACATTGTTCAAATGGCAATACTCGAGCGCGCTCCCGATCTGGCGCGCAAACTTGCGCGCGACGCGCTCGCGCAGGCGGCCGTGGCTGATGATGTAGTCGAGCATCTGCCCGCCGTTGACGTACTCGGAGACCATATAGTAGTGGTGCTGGTGCACGATCATCTCGCGCATGCCGCAGATATACGGATGGTAGAGGAGCATGGAGAGCGCGGCCTCACGCAGGATGCGGATCTCCTTCGAGGCATCCTTGTTTGCCTGCTTGTTCGCGGGGTCGGCGGCAGCGCCATTCGTGGTGGGCGGCGCGGAGGGGTGCGTGCGCGGCAGAATTTTTACTGCGAGCTGCGGGGGGTGGGTTAGGTTACGCTAAGATGCTGTGGATCTATCTAGGCATACGGACCTTCTCGCCGGTGACGTTGTGAGTGCCGAGCTTGACCTTGCCCATGCTACCTGCGCCAAGGGTCTTGCTGAGGGTATACTCGCCGAGGATCCTGTTGGAGCGGCTGGAGCGACCTCTGTCCCTGTCCTCTCGCTTGCGGTCGCGGTGTTGCCTGTCGTCCTGCGCGGGCGCACTAGACCGCTCGCGGGTGTCGGATGAGACACTCGTGGCAGCCGACGGGGCGGTCTGCGGGGCCAGTGCGGGTTGGTGGGGATTCGCAAACTGGGGTGGCATAGAGAGCGGGCGTGGCCTGTGGGACGAGGAGGACTGGGGGCGGGGCACGGGGTTGGGCTGGGGATTCATGGGGTGTGCTGGTGGTTGTGGCTGTTGTGCGTTGTGCGTTGGCTGCGCGATGGACATGTCGAACTCGTGGCCGGGAACCATGCCCCCATGGGAAGGCGTGCTGAGGCCGGCTTCAGCGTCCTCGGGGACCTGGTTGAGCTGCGGGGCGAGCGACGTGGGGTACGAGGTCATCGACGTGGGTGCGCGGGGGCCGACGTGGGATCGGGGTGCTCAACGCCGGGGGGATCCGTGCGCCGTGGGTGGGCGTGTGGGGTGTGGGGCGACGGGGGAGGGGGACAGCGAGAGCGTAGCGTCTGTGCGAGACAAGCGTTGAGCCAGACTTTGATGGGTGCACTGTCCCAGGCGGAGTCTCTTCCTGCCCAATCTGGATGCACAGCTTGTCATCACAAAAACATTAATCCATACGGAGTCCCTCCCGTTTCTCTCATATTACAAGTAGCTATTACAGTCGTACACCAATTGCATCGCCAACACAGCAACAGGATATCAGCGGATGCGCATTGCTATATACTCTCCTCTCATCGATCCCCCCCCCATCCATCGTCGGCGCCAATGTCACCCCTGACGGTCCCACGAACTCCTCAATTTTGTCAACGAGTCCCTCGCCGCGTGGCACATAAAATATATCCTACAATCCTGCCAACATTTAACCCCACTCCCGACGTCCACGCAGCGCTCAGCACACCTGCTTACCATCCATGAAACCTGTCTATCACACACATACACCCGCCCTGGCCCTGACGACGTGTCTTCGCTACGTGTCTTTGGCACCCTTCCCCTCACCCTTCTTCACCGTCGTCACAGGCAGCCACTTCACAGGGTACCGGTTATATATCGGCCACGGCGGGATCGTGATCTGCCGCGAATCACCCGTTCACACCTAGCAACACCACGGAGAAAGAACTAGAGAACCCACCAGCAGAAGCAATGCCGTCGCGCCGCCAAAGAGCGCAAACGTTATTGAGAGGGATTGTAGCGCGAATCCGACGACAAAGGAGATGATCTGCGGAGGGTAAGGAGGGTTAGTCGGGGGTATGTATAATGGATGGGGAGGCCCGCGCAGACTCACGGTAGCGGCTATGAGCACGACGTGCGCGATCTGGTTCACTAGCTGCTGCCCGACAAAGTCCTACTTGAAGCATCAGCTCTCTTCTACCATTATTACCACCGTGACAACTCACAATTCTACCTTCAGTCAGCTCCTGCAAATACGAGGCCATAGTGGGGTGTCGGGAGCTCTGGGGAAGTATAAGTGAATGATGACGGGAGTAAACACGACCGACGTGTCGCGCTGAGCGTGGGAAGGTGCATCGGATATTGCCGACATAGCACGGACTTCAATTTATACTTGGAATTCAAGTAGAATTTGCAAGAACATTGGCTTACTGAACGCAGAATAGCTGGTATTTGCGGCTCTTTGTATGTGGACGACTTTGCAATCAAATGGATAGGTCATGGTATGCCTTTTGTTAGCAACGTTAAGCTGTGACAGTGGGTAGAAAGCCGGCACTCGGGTCCGGCAAATTAATGAGCGGGTCAAGAACAGGAATTAATCAACCTCCGTGTTAGAACACCGAGTATCATTTTAACGTGCTTCTTCACAGACACGAAGTAGCGGTGTTTCATTAGTGGCGCAAAATTTCCATCTACCTCAACAGCAATAGAAGGTCTTCCTGTGAACCCGGTCCATAATTCTGTGCTTGTGATGAGTAACATGATGTACTTCTGTATCTGTAAGGGGAGAAGAGAGATCTATTCCAGAAGCTTATGCATTACGGTGGCAATCTATTGACATGTGCACTACGCCGTCGGACATGATTTGAAATAGAGCACGAGAAACCCTCGGTCTATGGAGAGATTGAAGTACATATAAAATACACGGTAAGGCTTCCAAATCATCTTTCTCGTGAATACATCATTTCTCTCTTCGAATACACATCATCCACCACGCCTTGGCTCTTACACCAAACTGACAATCATAGGAAGCATGGACTTCAACGGATCCTCTCCAACCACCGCCGGAGTCGTGATTGGCCCCAGCTGCCAGCTTATCTCCTTCTCCCTCGATGGCGCAAACTTGAATGTTGTCAGTAACGCCGTTAATACGACCTCTACATATTTTGTTAGTCATACGAATTTACAACGCTTTAACCAGGAAGCAATAGAATGATACTAACTCATCTCTACTTCCGCGAATTTGAAGCCTCTGTCAAGGCGCATGAGCTAGGTGAGCTTGATAATAAAATAAAATAAAACCTGGAACGCACATGCACGACCTCGCACCACCAGAGAACGTCATCCTCACCGCCCCAACGCAAATCAGCAGTGAACCAAACACAATATGTACATACTCTAAATCACCACTCACATATTCGAATAAACCCCCGGCATCCTCGCCTCACCCACACTCTCCGGTAAAGGCGCCAGCCAGCGCTCAGGCTTCCACTCATCCGCGTCCGCACCCCAGATCTCGGGGCTGCGGTTCGCAGAGAGGAGCGAGGCGATGAGGTTGGTGTTCCGCGGGACGATGATCTCATTGAGCCATTGGCCATCGAGGCCGCGGATGGGGGTGGTCAGGGGTAGGAGGAGGTCAAGTCGGGTTCTGTGGGGGAGAGTATGTTTTTTGTTGTTGAAGTAATAGTTGGCGAGAGAGGTGCTTACGTGCGAGTGATTTGAGAAATGGGAGGAAATCTACAAACTTTGAACAGGTGACATAAACACAAATAGCATGTTACTCACAGACGAAGTGTCTCGCGACACACAGCATCGAGATATGGGAGCGCTAGCAACTCCTCATAAGATAGCCCCTCATCCTCTTCGTAATTCAGATGCTTGCGAGCCTCCAGCATTTCTGCCCGCAAGTTGTCTTGAACACCAGAGTTTCGTGCTAGTTGATCTAGGATAAGAGCGAGACTGGAGGAGGTGGTGTCCATGGCGGCGAAGGTGAGAGCTCTGATTTAAATTCGAGTAAAAAATTATCGCTGGTTTTTAAAAAGAAGAAGGCTCACGCAATTTGACCAAGGAGCTCTTCCTCAGGAAGCTGGTCCCCATCAGAAGCCTTCATATTCTCTCTCACTATCCAAGAATCAGCATTCTTCCGCATAAAATGCCGCAAGAAAAACCAACGCACACAAAACACTCAATACATCTGTTCCCTCCTCCTCCTCCCTCTTCACTGCCCCATCCCCCTCCTTCACCGCCCGCTTCTTCGCGTCCAAAATTTCATGCGCAGTCCTCTCCATCACATCTGTAATATCACGCAGTCGTCTGGCATTCTTCCACACCAGGCTGACGAGATCCACCAGCCGTCGGCGGAAACGCGCGGGGCCAAGCCAGGTGATGTAGGGCATGGTGTAGGCGCTTAGGAATACGAGGCCGGGGGTGTTTGCTACGGGGCTAGGGAGAGTGTGTGAGTGCGGTATTGCAGGATGGAATGTAAGGCATACAGCATCTGCTTAACTGCGTCACAGAAAGGATGCGGGACCCCATGTTCGGTGAGTGGGTCGAAGGAGTACCCGAATCCACTTTTCCCGATGAGTTCTAGGGCGGTGCGGGTAATCCAGTGTGATATATCGATCTAGCATTGCGTAAAAAAAAAAAGGGCTCAGAAACCGTTTCAAAAAGTGAACTACCGGAAGTGTGTACAAACCTCTTTCGGCCCATCTCTGACTTTTGCAGCCAATGTATTCCGGAGCTTTGAAATTACCCAGCAGGTAAATAGCTGAAACCTGGGAAACACGCATAAAACTTGCCTTGTGTGTAACATCCCAGAACGCAGGGGCTAGTTCAGCGGCGGTAAGTGGGTGAGCGAGCAATTATTTAAATGAACCCTCATTTCTGCGCAACTCACTCATTTCACGTAAATGCGCGACTGAGAAGGCGGGAATGAGCATTTTGCGCTGCTTCCAGTGATCATCATCTATTTATCAAAGGATTAGATCCTTGCTGGATTGACACATGAATGAAAATACGCACCCTTAGTGTTCAGTATGCCTCGTCCCATAAGGAGAAGGTTGCTGTCCGTGAATACGTCGAAAGTTTGTTCGATTCGTTGCTATCAAAAGTTCAGGCACTGATTTAGATGATATGTATAGGCGCTCATCCAACCTTTTGGAAAATACGGTTCAAGGCTTTGGGGTCAGAGACGTATAATACATCTTCCTATACCAGAATTCGTCAGATCATCTCGGAAAAAATGAAGCATTAGCAAACGTACGCCAAAAAGTGCCTTCAGCCTAATAATTCCTCCATCTTTCAATTGGTTAACACATCCAAGAAAATGACAAGAAAATCATAATTCAAGATTCAAGACAAACATTTAGCAGCGATATTCTTATGAAAGTCCCACCCAGCAGGATCGAATATTTGCTGAAAATTGCCTTGAAGAGAGATCAAGTTCAAAGAGGGATAGTTACAAAGGAGGATTATCTGACCGCTAATGAACGAATCGGATGGAGGTCCAGGGATATTGTCCAGAGGAGTTTTGAGTACAAAACGCCTCAAGAGTTTCCAGATCGCCCAAGGAAGAGCTATGATCAAAAAGATTTTAGTAGCAAGGAGAACCATTTGTCCAGAAAGTGGAAATGCTGAACGTTGAGGCCGGCAGTTGAATTCGTAATTTGATGAGTACATATAGCGCATTGCGAGGACCCCATGCACTCGATATCAGATACAGCACCTGATACAAAACTTAGATAATAATAGAAGATATGTGGGTTAACCGAGCACAGCATAGAACGTTGTCCATGTACTCTCTTTAGTACTTACTGACTGCGGAAATGTCGTCGATTTCTATCATATCGCCTTCTTTTTGACATGGCTATCAACTATTTAGCGCTGTACTTGTGGCTTTCCAGCCCATTGACCTGAGTCCCTATTTTAGCTGCAGACCATCTAATAAGTATTTGTGTGTGTATATCCCGAATCGGGCCGGGCATGCTGCGGCCGCCCTTCAAGACTCCTTGAAGTCAAACGTTGTATTGGTCCTCCAGTCCAACAATCCGTGTGGTTCTAAAATTTCAAGACTATGCACCGTGATTTTATTCCATTTTCGAACTGACTATCTTCCTTTTCTCATGTTGCTGATTATACAGTCGATTTGCTTATAATGCATACCAGCCTCATAATGCATAGGATTTTCGCAGGTCAAAAAGCCGTCTGCAAGCCAAAATACATGCTGACAATGCATATTTCTTATAATGTATGGGAAAATGGGATCTCCCGACGTTATGCATTATGAGCAAGTCGACTGTGGTGAGTTAAATTTATCCTCGCAGGGTTATATAGATATCGATATCTGGCAAGAACCATTCAACTTATTCATGAGAACAGAGCTAAGATTACAGAATCATCAAGAGAACGAGACTATCGTGAATACATAAAGCTCTCAAAAATTAGGTTATAGGAGAGTGAATCCTCCTCAATCATAGTTGTCTGTGCAAATTTCGAATATCTTCCTCCAATATGACCATCTGTTTTTCCGCGTCCACGGACGTATCAAGAATTCCTTCCGTGGCTATTTTGTCATTTTCACTGCGTTCTGGGCTTGCCACCTCAACCCCTCCTTGCGTGGATACCTCCGACTTTACAGTAGCAATTCTTGCCCGTCCAGGAGCAAAATCAAGGTTCGTTAAAGACTGTGTAGAGCTACCCGAACTTGTATTCTTGGAGCGTATCACATGAATAGCATTGATAAAAGACTAGAAAAATGGGTATGATGAGTGTATTCGTTCAATTTATAACAGGTTACGTACCGGATCTCCAGCGGCCAATATTCCATAAGCCAGAGTCCGGACTCCGTACATAATAAGGTCTGTAAATTCCCAGTTATCCTATGCCATCCACGGAATACAACCGCCATTCTTACCAAGCACTAGTAGCCGAAAGTCCTGTATGACCAAAAAGACGCTTTCAGTATTATTTGACTTGAGTGGTAGTCAGTATCGCTGACCTCCTGGGTATTTAAACCATGTATAGTCGTGTTAAGATCTAACGCGACGGTTGAAAAGTTGACAATGAGAGATACAATGGGATACAAAGCTGGCAAGAGATTCAAACTTCATAGACTATGTGCGACATCATAATAATGAACTAACCGATTCGAAAAATGATTTTGCGATACCTAGGATCCTGGCTTACAACAGTAGACGGATTGGAGCTAGAGATAGAGCGGGTGTTTCTTGCGGCGCTACTCCTACCAGTTGTGGAGGAGTTCTGGGAAGCACCTTTCGTCAAAATCTTCGTAGCTCGCTATAAGATAACCGATAGGTTCTGAGAGAAATCTAATGGGAGTATTGTTATGTTACCTGGAAGCGATACATCCAAACGACAACCACAATAGAGCAGATTGTCTCTATAGTAGCTGCCAAACCAATCCAAAATGACTGTGTACCGATGATCCAGCGTAATCGAAGCATATCATCACCATTCTTGTACCAGCATGTTGCAGATTCCACGTCCCATCTATATGACTTTGGTTAAATAGGTGAAATTGATAAAGATTTTTATATGCAAACCATACCCGAATTGATGCAGAGCAAAGGTGGGAACGTTGAGGGCTAGGCTTAGAATGGTCGTGCCTATTAAATAATACTTCTCCATCATTTTTCCATTAACGCCGTGAACTAAGACTAGTCTTCACTGTAATATGAATATGGCAGAAGGGAGGAAATAGTGCATCACATACTCCAGATTTATAGCTATGCATGTAGTGAAAAACGTAGAAAAACTTAGAGTAAACTGAGGGAAGAAATAAATTCAGATGCCATATCAGAGACAAGTGGCTGAACAGAACCATTAAATAAATAAACGCACATTCACAGCAAAAGCGCCGAAATTACATCCTGGCCCTGGGCTTGTTGGGGTAGCTGCATAGGCTATGCCAAAAAGGACACTGCATGGTAAATGAGCAAACAGATGTAACGGATACAAGGTTGAAACCTACTTGAATATGAGTGTATATATGAGCAGGCGAAAGCTGACACGATCAAGGTGTATACGCGCTCTGGAGAAGCATGCCGCAGCAGCGTATGCGACCAGTACCAGGAAGCAGATGCAAGTCCCAGGAATTGTGCAAGCAAGGGCTAGCACACCGCTGCCCAATCGCGCATTACAGGAATGAGGAACACGTATCGGCTGCAAATAAAAGTGCTCACGCTAAATTGATTTCAGAATCTGTTATGGAGAAAGCGTCTCCACCAGAGTCAGACATAGCTTAAGCATGGATAAGCGTGGTACAACAGAGATTAAGTACTCGGAGACGGGTTGGGTGATCGCCCACGTCAAGCGATGTCTGATATAGATGTCTTGACAGGGAAGACAAAGATGTCATGTAGAAAGCTGTTGGACTATGAAGACATCGGGAAACAATGTCCAAGAAAGGGTGCGTACCGCCGCGTGTAGAGGGCCTATACTCAACAGATTTCAAGCATAGCTGGCAATGACTTGCCAATTTGAACCTATCTGAACAAGGATATTTTTGGAACGGTGGAGCTCCGAGTCTCCGACGCATGCCTTCCAAGACCTTAGGCTCGGGGCTTTCCGACTTTACTATAGACTACAGCAGTTAAGGGATTATTCGCTGTCAGCATAAAAGTATGGGCGTCCCGCCCACCACCGTTACCCAGGTACCGTTCTAATTTTATTTCAACATTCTAGTCAAATTGTCAACCATATTCAAGAGATGCAAGCAGTCAGGGAACTCACCATATAACCATCTCTCTTCGTGCTCTGTATCATACATAGTAAGTGAAGACTTCAGATTGATACCTGAGATTGGCGTGTTGTTAGCGTGAGAGATCTGACGATTGGCGGATATTTAGGGTACCATTTCCGAATACAATGTTCTAACTAGAACGGCGCTTGAGGGCGTCTGATAATAAGTTGTTGGAAGGTCTTCCATCACCTGTCCGGAAATATGCATCACTTATCACATCGGTGCAGACAGTGAACAGTAAATACGAACTTGCTTCCATCTGATTCTATCAGCGATCTCCCAATCATGCTGAATTTAGTCAGACGGCACTCCTGTGAAGTTTTGGTCTAATATGTAGGTTCAACGACAGGATATCCGCGGATAATTTCCGAGTCGAAGAAACTGTTTGGGTAAAAATTCTAGACCAGGGGCCGCCATACTTATTGTGGTTTCCTCTGTTTTGTGTCGCACAATCAAGTTCATGACAATTCGAAGTCCGTAAAACAAATGCCATGGCCATTCTTTACCCTATAATCCCAGAGCTGCTCTTCGCGACTTCGACTGAGGATCGAAAAATGGCATTTCTCCGATACTTACAACACGGTTTCCTTGGCGTAGTTCGCGGTAATCGTTCCTGAGTGAACTCTATATAAGCTCGAATACAGCATCCATCTGCTTGCAAACTTACGTGGCGGAATGCAGAACAGACCTGTTATCCCAGATAGCAACATCATTCTTTTTCCAACGGTATCTAACCTGCGTTTGATTTATCAAACACGGTGTGCGTAAGTATTATCTGAAGAAAGCATTGACAATGAGCGCACCTGGAGATCATGATTCTCGGAAACAGTTAGGAAGAGAAATTGTAAAACGTCGTCTGATTCTTCTGGTGTAAGCTCTATAATACGCTTGGTAAACCTGAGGCCAAATCAATATATTATTCTGAGTGGATCAATATATATAAATGGCCTACTCTCGGTTCACGAATAGTGACTTGAATCCAGTAACCGGATTAGTCCTTATGACTGGGCTGAGAAGAAATCAGTGGCTTCGATCACAAGAGTGCTGAAGTTGAACACACTGGACGGCGGTCAAATCTGTGCCAGTATTATCTGGAGAGCCTCTGGGGTCTTGCATTTCAATCCCTCGTTGCTGAGCATACTGCAACAGAAATTCATAAGCGGAAATAGACAGCTAGGAAGAGTAAAGATATTTACCTGAATGAATACATCAGCATTATGCACTGCTGTAAGACCTTCCAAGAATTTTTGGTAAGCAGGCGAAAGCTTGTCATATGCCTCATAGCCGCTAACATGAGATAAGACTATCAGCGTTCAATCCACTCTGGAGCGAAAGACGCAGCCTACCTGGCCCACTAATAATCAAATGTCAATATGGTGTTATATGGTGTTTTTCATGCACTCACCAAGGTGTCACCGCCCACTTATATGCATTTGCATTGAGATGGGCCCAAAGAACAGAAACTCGGTGAAGAACGTACCCAGAGGCAGGGTGTGCATTTTAAGGATCTATAACCAGGTGTTAAACCCATAAGTTACTACGCATAATCGGAGCACTTACGGAGTAGTCAGCCGGGACACGTTCAAACGAGATATCAGTATGCCAACCATTGCTGGCACGGTTTCTCCTCGCGCCGGTAGGGTTGGCAATTCCTCTTCAAAAGGGATATGTTGAAAATTTGAAAATTTTTATCGAAGGTTACTTACCCTGCCGACGAAATGACTGATATATCAGCACCGAGTTCAGGAGTGTCTTCAGAGATCGGATGCTTATGCAGTGTTGATGTCTTTGGCTTTCCAGAGAGCTCGCCCAATCTGGTCGCCAATTCTTTTTGCTGGTCGATCGTAATATCCTGGTCTGTAAAGAAGACGACTCCACGATGAGAAATAAGCGATGAAAGGTCCTTCACAAGCTCATCCGAGTTAGGTGCCGAGAGTATCGCTGAAAGCTGAGTAGAGTTGTTCGGGAAAACGGTGCCTATGTGAGTGGTTGCATCGTAGCTCTCAAAAACATGAAGAGAGCCCAGGAGAGAAGAAGCTGAAGTCATTTGAAGGAGAAAGGAGGAACTTTGATCTTCTCGACGAAGCCCATGACCTCGCCTAGGTGTGTTATAAGCAATAGCATGCATCGATTCCGTGATCAGCACGCAATGGATGAATATATGGGATGACTCAGACTGCTTGAATATTGGAGCTTTGATTCCATAAGAAGCCCAGGATTGATCCCCGCAGGAATCAAGGCCCGAAGCTACACTGCGGTGAGCAATGAATCTATAGAAACGAGAAGGTCACAGGTTGTTATCCGCAAACCAAGCACAATTACGAGACGCTTTAGCCGAAATGACTAGCGATGTCAACTATGAGAACGGTGGATTAAGTGTCCCTCATACGAGGTATTAATAACATAATGACATGCAGGCAAAATAGTCAGGCCTCAGTCGCATATAGACGGGAGTGAGGATGTGCCCAAGCAATCTGACATGTGGGCAGTTGCGCAGGTTCGCAGCGGCAGGAGGATCTCGAGCAAGCATGGATGCCTGAGGTGAAGTTCCCGGGGAGTCGACGGGTTTCTCATCGATGAGAGTGCAGTGTTCAGAATAATGATTCTACAGGTTATGCGGCCATGGTTGCTTCAGCTTGTCGCCATGTTCGCTTTGCATGCTTCAGCAGGGAGATGACAGAAGTAGGGGTCATACCCTCCATCCGTTTCGCAGCGCCCTGCAAGTTATCAAGTCAAAAGCTGCCAGAAGTTGAAGTTCAGGGGACGCACAATCGTTGTGGGTCGTACGACATAAAGCCGCTCAATAACCTCAGAACTGAGGCCCGCCACAATAGAGTAGTCCATCTGAGGGTCTAGCAGTAGCGATTCATCCTCCATGAAAACGCGCAAATCAGCCTCTTGACGAGTGAGGTGGGCATCGTATTGACCTATTAGGATCGAATCAACCGTGTTTCTATCATGCAAAACGTTGATGCTCACCATCAATGTCAATCCGAGAAAGAATTTGAGGATCAACGTCCACTAATTGCGGCACCACGGGCTTCAAATGCGCGCTTGTGACGCCGGGATAGCGAAGGAGGTCAAATGCACTGCGGATACAACATTAGAAAAGCTGCATGCTCGGGGTAGGCAAATCCACCCTACCTCCGCCGGATACCGTCCCGCTGGACCGTGAACCCATGTCCATTCCATCCCTGCAAGAGGAAGGCATTCAGGAACAACAACACAGTCATGACAATGGCTGACTCGCCTGAGGACTAAAGGAAGTAGATTTCAAGAGCTTCGTGATATCGGCGATAGTCTGTTTCGTGGCTTCGAAGACTGACCACCTTTCGTCCGTAACCACGCCAGCTGCTCGACCTAAAATGCGAACCAGTAAGGAACATGCAGCACGAACCGGTAGGAGCGGCAGAATAAATACACACCTTTTTCCGTTAAGCGCAGGTCAGCGTTATCGCTGCGAATAGTCATCCGGTACTCCGATCGTGAAGTGAACATCCGGTCTTTCAAGATGAACATAAGTCCTGACAAAGATATCTGTTGAGAAGAGAAATACGACCCACAAGGCTCCTCCGCGCCCTTGACAATGAGGTCGTCGATCATCACACCGGTGAAGCCATCAGCACGAGTGAGAATCAGAGGTGCGCGGTGCAGTGCTGCCAAGCCAGCGTTGATACCGGCCACTATGCCTTGAGCAGCAGCTTCTTCATATCCAGTAGTTCCTGTGTCGAGTCGGTTAGTACACTGGTGTGACAACATCAAAGAAGAAAATTCGAACCGTTGATTTGGCCTGCGAGGAAGAGGCCCTGGGAGGAGTAAGATAGTGCACCTCAGTTCAGCCAAGGAGCACAAATTACCTTTATCCGTTTTGTCTCCAATGTAGCTAGAACATATAGACATATAAGTTGCCAACCAGACAGAAACTGACATAGGATATTCACGTCCAAGTTCCCGAGCGTCGACATGATCATACTCGACTCCATAGGCAGGTCGCACCATCTTGACATTCTCTAGTCCCGGAATCGTCTGCATCATAGGTTCTTGAAGCTCTTCAGGCATGCTGCACGAGATCCCGTTCGGGTAGATGACGTCTGCATCAGATTTGCGTGAATAACTGAATTTCATAAAAAGTGAGATAACCCCACCTGAGTCATAACCCTCCGGTTCTAGCCATACATTGTGTGATGCTTTATGGCCAAATCGAAGGACCTTGGCTTCAAGAGAGGGACAGTATCGAGGACCTGTCAAATGGATGCACGGGTGAGCAAGCGGTTCCACCGAAAGAGCTTCCACTTGACCCTTCTTTGTTTCTTGTATGTGGCAACTAAGGTGCAGGTTGTCCTTGACCATCTGGTGCGTCGCTGGGGTGGTCGCAGTTTGGAAGCAGGTGACTTGGTTATGCTGCAGAAATGATGAGTCGGGACGAAAACCCCTGGGCTTTGTGTAACACTCACGCCATTATCGACTTGCTTATTGAGGAAACTGAATGGCGCAGGGACAATATCCCCTTCCTGACGAGCCATGTTCGTGAAATCAATGGTCTTCCCGTCCAGCCGTGCCGGTGTTCCTGTTTGCAGTCGGCGCAGTTTGAATCCGGCAGCATCGAGGGACGCTGATAGTCCTATTGACGGAGCATCTCCTATCCTTCCAGCAGGAAATCGATTGAGACCTGCCAGAGCAAGTGAGTTGCGAGTAAACGCTGTAGACCGAGTAAATGCATACCTATGTGGATCTCTCCGGACAGAAACGTCCCTGTGCAGATAACAACTTGTGTGCATGGTATAATCTCACCAGTTTCTGCCGAAAGTTTAAAATAAGGGACAGCTAAGAGAGCAGAGAATCGTACCAAGCTTCACTCCCGTGATCGTTCCCCATTCTGGGCTGGATGAGGAGTGGTCGAACACTAGATCGAAAACACTTCCTGCGCGGATATCGAGGCCTGGGTAGTTATTTAGAATTTCCTGCATATTCCGTTTGTATAGCTTGCGGTCTATTTGTGCACGGGGGCCCTACGAAGAGCAACAACATGGATGGTCTGGTGAATATAACAATGCAAAGCTATACGCACCCACACAGCCGCACCCTTCGAGCGATTTAACATGTGGAATTGAATCCCAGCCTTGTCTAATCAAAATGGGTTAGAAAGCGGACGACTGATAGTATATAATAGCGTACCCGAAACGCGTCCCATAACTCCATCTAATGCATCGACCTCGCGGACAAGGGTTCCTTTTCCGACACCACCAATGGAAGGGTTACACGATAGTTCCCCTATCGTTTCCAGTTTCTGCGTCAATAGGAGGGTCTTTGCGCCAGTTCGAGCAGCTCCCGCTGCGGCTTCGCATCCCGCGTGGCCTCCACCTATGATACACACTAACCTCGCCAGAAATTTCAGAATAGCACCCTGGAAATCGAAGTATTTTTCTCACCATCATAGGAGTTCTCTGTGGCTATAGATGTAGAGTAGAGTCGCGATATCCTCCGTCGGATACATTTTAAGTTCGAAAGTCGCAGCATTCGAAGCACTCGGCGAGCAAGTTTTGAGTGGTTCCGACTTGAAAACCGCGTTTGCCAAGAATTTAGTTCAAAGGTCACCGCCAAGCAAACGCTCTTAACCGGATATGATCGGATCGCGGCTGAGCTTTTGCCGGTCGCGTGGGGAACACCCGGCGGCAATCCAGTGGCCCGACGGAACGTTTACGCGTGGTTTACACCGCCCTAGTCAGCGTTTGCCTCACGCTTGCGTCAACGACCAACACCATACACGGTTACACCGTTGTACTGTCTCCGTGCTATTTCCTTATAAACTGCTTTTCTTTCCCCCAGTATCTCTTTAATAACACAATGGCTGACCCCGTCGCAGACAAGTCTGGATTCTTGAAGATGTACATGTCCAACCACCCTGATACGCTCGTTGCGTATGCCAAGTGGTATGGCAAGGTGAAGGAGATTATCAAAAGTGCAGAAATGACTGCGATTGACTCCAAAGTGAGCGCCCACAACATTCAACCGTGAATTCACCTACTGAGTCTTGGCTGCATTATCATAGAGTATGACTCTCACCTGTACGCTCAGTAACGGTTCAACCAAAGTTGTACGTGTTCCTCTGGAGCCTCCCCTGTCTGGATACGAAGAAGTGAAGCCTCGGTTGCTGGAGATGAAGGCATTGGCTCAAGAAGGCTTAGGAATGGTATGTCGGCCTCCTGATGTCATTGCGCGAGTACAAACAGCCTTCGCTATTCGCAGATCAAAGCCCCGAAAGTCACTACCTTCCACCTTCCTTCCCTGGCGCTTGTCAGTTTCTTCGCCGTTTCGGCGCAAGTTCTCTGTTATATGACGCCTTTGGAAACTACGGCTGCCTACTTCCCAAAGGCGGTGCCTGTGCATTACGTTGCCGGACACGCTATTGGTTTCTATATCATTGTTGTCAGCCATATTTTGGAGAGCTTTTATACTTTCTCTTTATGCCGGAGACATCAAACTCCCTTCCTAGTTGGAGTAAGTACTAGGGTCTTATTGGTCTTGTCAATTCCTCGGCACTCAAATTCATTTCTATCTTATAGAGCGCATACGTATTAGCAACCCTCTTCTGTGGATTTCCTGTGTGGATTTCGTTGCGCAAACATATCCAAGCCATGCGCATTGATTCTGTTATGAAGATCCAATAGTAGTTTGTTCCGGCTGGCTACACATTGGTCGTGTGTATATACCGGTGAGCGTGATGTCTAGTGCAATTGGCTGCTTCTAACATTTTTCTTCCAGTCCCTTTTTGAATATAACCCTGTATACAAGTGTCGATTAACAATATTTTCTGCGGAATGATCTTTCTTGCATGGGTGTTTGGTGTGTTCCACCATCAATACTCTCGCAATATTGGGTCTCAGCGCACATTATCGAACCTTTCCAACCCGACATAATTCTAACCAGAGGAAACAGAGCATCTGTTAAAGGTACAACAACTCAAATAGGTTCATACAATTTACAGAATACAAGCGAACATTCACGCATGGTTTACATTACCCCGCCCTGTGAGTCGGCGTTTACGATTTAGCTGGTTCAAGCGCCAACACAGCCACACGGTTGTAGTGTCCCCGTACTAAGCCGCAGCGTCCTCCTTTATAAACCTCTCCCCGCGACTCTCCAGTATTCCAATGGCAATGGCAGACCCTTCATGGACAAATCCAGTTTCCTATGGATATGCATGTCCAACTACCCCGACACGCTCGTTTGTACGCGAAGTGGTATGGTAAGGTAAAGGATATAATCAATAGCGCAGAAATGACTATGATGGACTTCAAGTTGAATGCTCAAGTTGACTGCACTTGCTGAATGTTGAACACCTCCAGAGCATGACTCTTACCTGCACGCTCAGCAACAGATCTATCAGGGTTGTTCGCGCCCACTTGAGCCTCCTTTGTCTGGATACGAAGAAGTCAACCTTCGGTTGCTGGAGATGAAGGCGCCGGCTCAAGAAGGATTAGGAATGGTATGTCGTATTCTCAGTGCCAATACGCAACGCCAACCAATTGTCTCCATTCGCAGAGCAAAGCCCCGAAACTCACTACCTTCCATCTACGTTCCCAGGCACTGGTTAGTTTATCCTCCGTGGTGGTACTGGCTCTCTGTTACATGAAGCCCTTGGAAACAACTGTTGCCTACTTCCCAAAGGCGGTGCCCGTCCATTACGTTGGTGGGCTTCCTACCGCGTTCTATCTCCCTGTTATCATCCATGCCTCTATGCGTTCTCTATGCCGGAGACATCAGACTCCGTTCTTCATTGGAGTATGCGTTCTGATTTTACTGTTATTTTCCAACCCTCGTTACTCACACTCCGTTGTATAGAGCGCGTACGTGTTAGCGACCTTCTTTTGTGGATTTCCTGTGTGCAGTGCATTGCACAAGCACATCCAAACCATTCTGTTATGAAGATAAAATTGCAGCTCGTCATTGGTTGTATATATCAGTTAGCTCGAGGTTTGCTGTAATTGACTGTTTCTCATTATGCTCTTTCAGTATTTATTTGAAGATACCTCTGTATGTAAGTGCAGAAAATTTGATGTTATTGGCTGCAGAATGACCGCTTTAAATTTGCGTCAGCGTCTTCGCGTATTCCAGCTTCGATATGCTTGCGATATTAGCACTTTCGCCACGATGCATCGCGATCATGACATACAAAGCAGAACTTGGGTCAGAGGAAGACGGAGTAGAACACCTCGGAACGATACAACAAGCTAACCATTCTCATAATTTACAGGATACAGGTAAGTACAAGGTTTCACTTTACATTTTCCTTACATTGACTTCTCTACGCTTCTCTGGTGTACAACTTCCAGGGTTACCCTGCCGCATGGCGCAAGCATCACCGACAACGCACTCTTTACGCATGGCGGCGCCCTCCAGAACGTCCATGGGTAATGGCATTGCAGTTATGCGGCTCGCCCGGTACAGGGAATATGGCACCAGGCGAGAGAGTCAAGGGGGTCGCAATGACGCGCACCTCAAGGGACTGCAGCTCAGATGGCTCGCCGTTAATCTGCCCGCGCCCTATCAGCAAACAATACAACAATCAAAAAGGAGGCATATACATACCTTCTGCACCCTCCAGTTCAACTCCTTCGTCAAATACGGCTCCACCACTCCCAGCTCGAACGAACCTAGTCCCGAATGCTGTGCAATACCGTCATTGAGATGCACGAACCCCTCCGTGATGACGTCCGCGTTGTTGCGGCAGTTCGCGCACTGCTCCGCGGAGGTGTTGACGAAGGCGTAGTGCGCGCCGACGTAGTTGTGGCTAACAAGCCACTGGCTGGGATCTTCGGGGACTTGACCGAGGAACAAGAGGACGGCGAAGCTGCCTCCGAGCTCGTACTTTTTGAACTCGACGCGGGCTGTCCATTCCCATAGTCTCTGACCCTCATCAGCGGTAGAAAGTGGGTTAGCCGCCTTCAAGAGCGGAAGCGGCGCTTGGATTGATGCTGATGTCGTTAGCATATTCCCGGCGGTTGCAGGTTTCGCGACTGCCGGCTCATTTTTCTTCGGAGCATCAGCAGCTACGGCAGGCGCCTTTGCTCCTTCTATCGGGACACTACTTGCAGCCATGAATGATGTAGTGGGCTGGACGCTAGCGAACATTCCGAATAGGCCGCCGCCATAAAGCCGACTTACTGCAACCGAAATCGCCTGGCGAACGGTAGCAGCATTGCCCATGTCAAGTCCCTTAAACTCAGGGTAGGTGTATCCGAGCTTCGTGGTATCAGTGACTGCAGAGGACGCCCAGAAGGAAGTTTGTTCCTTCCAGAACGGTGTCAGGGCTATATATTGGTGGTCACCAGCTGTCTCATTCAAAATAAACGAAACTCACGAGTGTTTTGGTCGACAGGAGCCTCCGCCGTCATGGTGAACGATCCGTTCTCAGAATCGCCTCTGCTGACCCACACACCTGGGTTAAGAGCAGACCAGAGGGAAAGCATACGATCGACATTGCAGTGGTGCAAGAAGAAGATAGGGTCGAATGCTACGTGGGTACATATCAAGTAAGTCAAAAATGACTCTCGGAGTTCTACAGACGACTTACCCGCTACAGAAGGATCTGACATGTGTCCCCCGCCTCCGACATAGCCATGGATATTGTCGTGAATGGCTTCCAGACTGTTGCTGCTACTCCCGCCATCGCCAACTGTGTGGCTGCTGAAAGCAGGCCAAGTATGCACACGGGTCAACATGTTGAATGTTGCTCTGGTGATGCTCGACTGGCTACTGCGCAAGACGCTGCGTATTTACTTTTCAGTGCCCATCCACAACAAGGCTCACGAGATGGAATACCTTCTCAATCTGGAAACATCGGCAGTTGCATCGGAACCGTCGGTGGTGGGATGCCTCAGCGTCGTCTGCCACTGGCTATAGGGATCGCCGAAGGATGGGTCGATCGGGTGGAACTTGTATCGCACGAGAGGGTTGTTCACTGCAGTCCTTTTGCCGTCCGGAGTGGTGATGGTCACTTGCTGCAAAGAGATGACTTCCGCTGGCGGGGTAGAATTTTTAGCCCAGTCCCAGTACGGCTGCCGAAGATCGACAGCAGCTTTCTTCCAGTTATCGGTATTCACCGTATACGTCGCCGCTATCTCCTGGGCGCGCTTGTTAAGGATTTGCTACAAGACCAGTCTTAGTGTCAATGGGTGTTCCTGGATATAGAACATCGATTTACCTCATATAACATCAAGTACGGTCGATGCCATGTCGGAAACAGCACAGAACCGTGAACGCAATATCCCCCCCATTGGCGCCTGGAATCAAAGGGCTTTGGTCCCATGGATCCGTCCCATGGTACATAAGGCAAGCCATGAATACCGCCGACTTGAAAGTACGAGGTTATTTCGGTTTGATCATGGGAGGATATGGTCTCTTTTTCCAGGTTAGTTTCATGATTATGCCCCCAAGGGATTGAAATTACTCACGTAGTGCCTGAATATACAGCGAAAATTGCTGTTCTTGCCTAACAAAATCATTGATTTCGAGTCTACTTGGAGAACCTCCGCCAGCACCACTGATGACAAAACGAGACATGCTGTCAGAGACAAAATACAAAGATGCGAATGAACGTCAAGAAGCTCGATACTATGGCATTCTAATGTAGCGAGAGTCAATTTATATCAGTAAGCTCTCTCCTAATCCGGGATTCAGTGCTCTATTATGTGTTCCGTTTCGGACGTCCTATTTACCGATGTCGAAGGGAGCGCTGAAAATCGGACACTGAAAGGTTATACAAGCGAGCACCAGTGCCCAATGAAATGGACTGCTCCTGCGCAAACTCGAAGATATTGCGGCTTTCTACTACTATAATCAACAAGAAAAACGCATTTCCAGAGAAAATAAGCCTACTATCCCTGCCTGAGTCTGCGAGGCCTCTCAGGAACTGGTCCATAAGCCCCAATAGGTGACTGCTTGAGGACCTATGCAACTCTCTTGGCACGGAGCAAAGAACGAATGCGGATTCCCTGGTACCTTGAATTGAAAAATAACGTTAGTTATCTCTGCTCTACTTGGTAGTAATCTCCCCAGAACAGTGGCTATAAAACTTGGCGAGGCTTTGAGCGTTGAGCGTTGAGGCACGAGCATCATGAGAGAGTCGGATTTTCGTAGCACCGATACGATAATAATAGCCTAGAGCGAATGCTTCCTGACAGAATCCATATGCGTGGCACCGTTTACCGTATTAACCAGAGTCGTAGAGTAGAAGCCGCAACTAATAGAAATCAGTGGTTTGCGTGATCGCCAAGTGGCCGCACAGTACATGATCCAGATGATTAAGAACTTTCTTCGTCGTCCAGAAACAACGGCAAGAGGATGGCCAAGTGACGGAGTCTCATGACTTGCAGGTACTAACGCTCGATGTCAAGAGAGAGTTGGTTGGCCGTGAACTCCAGAGGCAGTTGTAGCGGAGGCATTTACGTTGATATAGAATTTGTTCTTGTTTGCCTTTAGCTTTGTTCCTGCCGGGTTCTGCCAGTGCAGGGGCTAAGGAAAGTGTTTTCCAAGTCCCCTGTTCTTGAACACGGCAATTTCCAACTTCACTTTGCTCCTGCTTTGCCCAACACATACAGTCCGACCATAGCTCATCCTGAACTAACCATTGACTGGAAAAACTCATGTATAACCTGACCTTAACGAATCATGTCTTCCATGGTTCCACCACCATGAGCATAAACTCAAGTATTAGAAGCTACTTTTATTGTGGACTCACTGGATGAGTCCGCTATCAACGTCGCCTTCACGCCTCGGAGACAATGCGCGACTTCAAAGGGCCAACATATCTATCTCACCAATGATATGGATCGAGGGCTCCTTCCTTCTGAAGTTTCGGGATTGCTTCGGCATCGTCGATAATGATGAACAATACTCTAGGACTATCTTTGTCGATTGCTCCACATGTCTTGCATAGCATCCAAGAGTATAAAAGTCGCCAGTACTAAACTGTTCAATTCACCCAGAACCTTCCAAGTTCGACCAGAATGCAGTGGCCCTTGCTCGCAACATTAGTCTCCATGCTGAATATTGTCAATGGGCAACCCCGATTCCTCCAATTGGTGTACGTTACTTTATAATATTGTTGGTTCAATGAATGGCTAATTTTTATATAAATGACTAATTCAAAAAGCTTTACTGCTGTCCACTATATGGTCCAGATGGATTAGCCCTTGACCGACAGCAAATTAACCCATATACTTTTTTTGCTAGTATGTTAGAGCACTCTGATTGACCCGACTGATACTTAATACTACCACCTCCAGCTATTCCCCGGGCACTGATAAAGGCTGTTTTTATGTGAGACCTTCTTAAGCTTCTCATCAACTACTGTTCTCATTCCAGAATCCTGCAATTGGGGCTGGCGGTACATTGACTGGCTGCCCGTCTGCAGTACCGGCTAACCCACACCCTCCCACATGTCCAATATAATAACTAAGTATAAAACATCGGAATGTCCAGAGAGATAACTTCAGTGTACGCGAGTTGTGCTTGTATCTTTAAAGAAATGCTCGGCTTTCGTGTGGTCATGTTTGCGAAGTCGAGGTCTTTGGTCAATTTGACATCGGATTGTGTCTGTCTTGTGTTCCCTTTTCTTGAAAAACAATTAGAAGCTTCACTAACAGCCAATTATGGGCCATAAGACAGAACATGCTGCATACTTAAGAAGCTCTTCTCCCTGTCACTTTCAGATTCTTCTTTCTGGTAGCTACTGTGCCTTCAATTTCCAACAAGCTGCCACCATCATGTTGAAGTGAGTAAATTATTGACTCCCCAAATTGACAACGACCTCACACGAGCTCTCCGCACTTTTATTTAACATTTTGGATCACTTTTAAAAGCTTCCTGACATGTACCCGGCTGTTGGCATATAAGCCTGGTATGGACTAAGGTATGGTTTTGTTTTAAAAAATTTTGTATCACTGAATTTCTGCTTAACTTACCAGATGCAGTGTGTGCTCTACTAATTATATCAGCGATGGTTTCCTGACTCATGTGCATATATAGGTTTGCTATCATGCCTCAATGTACGTGCAACAGCGGCCGACGAGTCAATGGGCAACCCAGAAGGTTATACAAGCGAGCCTTCCATAAATTTAATTAGCTGGTCCCCCATCTTACCTTCCCGTATGCAGCTTCATAGGTGAATGGGACTCGCTGGTACCGATGTGTGCGTTACATATTTATTTATGTTGGGAGATCTATGTTTAGCACTTTCCGTACGTATGTAACTCGCTATGCACATTGTACATGTTACCTGCTACCTTCCGTTATATTCAACGTTCTTGTGAAACTACTACATCTTTCCCGAATAAACAACTTAAAAAACATCTTATAGTACACCTTACGGCTGAAATGAAGTAAGGTATATCTTGTATTACTGTATACAAATCGGCTAGTCATTAGTACGATAGCGAAGTTAATTTCACCATTTCGCGATCACATGATCAAGGTCTTGCCGCGTCGCAGCAGCTCGCAGCAGTCTCGCGATCGATTCCAGCTTCCAAAAATATTTTTGTGAAGACAGCTGTTCACAAGTGACATGGAGCTAGCAGCAGGTCCCAACCTCAACTTGAACGTATGTATTCCGCACACTGGCGTCGGCTGTGTCCTTTCCTGCTCAAAATATTGACAAAGATGTAGCCTACGTCGTCTCACATACCTCCCCACTGCAAATATACTGTGTATGATTTGCTTTTTCTTTCGTGATTTGACGTGTTCCGTGACAACCTCACGATCACGACGGGCGTACTAGCTGTGGTATTGAACAAACATTTCATTAGGTGCACTTCAAGTACTTAAGTACTTACAGTCCATGCGTGAGTATGTGCTGCTGTAACTGTCCGTGATATGTATTACAAAAGAGTAAAGAAACCACGACGACGATTTACTTCAAATCTACGCTGAACTTGCCGACCTTTTCTACATCGGCCTTCAGCGCCTCAATTTGTGCATTCACCATCCCAATCGAATCAAGTCCGAGGGCCATGTGCAGCGGGACGTCAGGGTCATTGGCGATGTTGTATATCTCGCGCACGCCCTTCTGCGCATCACTCGCATCGAGGGGACCCGCGAAGAAGGCTCGGGTGAAGGCGACAGCGGACTCGGTGTAGGCGGGGTGCGGGGGGGGGATCACGAGGGATTCAGGGTTCGTTCCTCGGGTGTGGAAGGCACCAAGTTCGAGGATGGTTATCTGAGGAGAGGTTAGGGGAGGATACAGTGTGAGCAAGGTATGCATACTTTGATGTTCCAGGCGGGAACGATCTCCTTTGAGAGTGCTTCGCTGATACCTTCCAGGGCTATAAGGAAAAATACAATCAGCAGACGGATCTCGAACAGGAAGAACAAGTCAAGACAACTCACCATATTTGCTGGCGCTGTAGTATCCGATACCGGGCATAGCAGAGACGCCAGCCATCGATGATACCTGAATCAGCCTCCCTCCACACGGCTTGTTAACATCCCTAAAGAATCTGATCGCCTCCCGTGCGACATTCGTCGAACCCCAGAAGTTGACCTCGAACACCCCGCGCGCAACATCGTCGGGTGTGCTCTCGATCTCGCTGAGACTGCCGTATCCGGCGTTGTTGTACACGACATCGATACGGCCGAAGGCCTCCTGTGCTTTGGTGAAGGCAGTGGTGATGTCAGAGGGTATAGTCACGTCGAGCTTGAGGACAAGGAGCTTGGAGGAGTCGTATTTGGCAGAGAGATCAGCGAGTGCGGAGGGCTTGCGGAGCGTGGCGATGGCAATGTCGCCTTTGGATAGGACACACTCAACCATGGCGCGCCCAAGGCCTGCGGATGCGCCGGTGACTTGAAGGAGGGTCAGGAGATGGTAAACGAGGACGAAATGACGAGCGGAACGCACTGAACCATACTTGGGGAGACATTTTGCGTTGTTTTTTCAAGGTAGTAGTGAGGCGAGTGGCAGACTAGTGCGGAGAAGTGAATTGGAGGCCATTTCTCCTCCAAGGGCCTCCTTTATGCATGTATTTTTCCATCATGAATCCAGCATTATTTCAGATCCATCTCACAGACCTACCCATCCCCCGAGAAATAGAGAATAGTAAGCAAGACGAACGTGCCGGAACGCGTTATCGATCCCAACCGCCGCGGCAGCAGGAGCTGGAGGTAGAGATGAATAATACCATTCATTACTCATACAGACAGCAGGGTCGGTTGCCATGCAAGCGCTCAGGCATCTAAATTTAGGTACAGACAGTGGCGACGTGGTTGAACGCGATGTTGTCTCGACTACCTGCCCTATTCAAATACGCATAGGTATACAGTAGTTCAGACCACAGCGGCGCGGTCCCGCACCGTCCAATCTTCAGCTTTAACATGCAGCGTTGACTTATACTCAGATTGACTCTGAACGGCATCCACTATGGTTTAACTGGGACGTGTTCCGACTATCATTTCATCAAATCGTGTCCTTATCGCCATTTCTTTACCATAGCTCTTTTATTGCAGCAATTATCTCGCAACCCTTCTCCTGCAAAAAGTCCAAACAATGCCTGTCTATACACCAGACGATATTTTGTATGTCATAGCAGGATATGTTCGGTTCGAATCCATGTCAGATTTCTTCAAGTTGATCTCTCTCAACCGTGTATTGTTCCATATAGTCTGGATGAGCGATATGGAGAGGTTGGTAAGCTCCGTTGCGTGGTGGTGTGTGTAGTAGCGGGCGCTTCCGTGGAAGCTCGAGTAATGTGGGTCTGCGAGCCGTCTTAACGGTGGTGGGAGAACAGCTGGCCGAGGGTGTCGTTGTTGGTGGTATCGGCAGTTCTTGTGTTTTGTGAACTTGGTTTTGGGCTCTCCCTGGCCCGACATGATCAAAGTCCTCTCGCCTCGCAGCAGATCGCAGCCTGTCGCAGTCTTGACAGCAACTTGAACGTATGCATTCCGCACACTGGCATCGGCCGTGTGTTTCCCTGCTCAAGATATCGACAAAGATGTAGTCTACATTGTCTTACGTACCTCTCCACTGCAGCTATGCTTCGTATGATTTACTTTTACTTTCGCGACTTGACGTATTCTGTGACAACCTAACGATCACGATGGACGCAGCTGTGGCCTTGAACAATGTTTCATTGGGTGCACTTCAAGCGCTTAGGTACTTACAGTCCATATTTAAGTATGTGCTGCTATAACTGTCCTCATGGTATGTATTAAAAAAACCGCAACTGCAATTTACTTCAAATCCACGCTGAACTTGCCGACCTTCTCTACATCCGCCTTCAGCGCCTCAATCTGTGCATTCACCAT
>JASFDD010000221.1:0-34708 GCA_036937055.1 Nidula microcarpa | reverse complement strand
TTTGTTCCTAATCTAAAGCAAAATCATATAAAGTTCAGGATCTGGAGGTGCGAGCCAAGCTAGGGCAAATCATTGATGATTTTCAACTCTACAGTCACTTGCAGACTCGTTCTTCCAGGAATAGCGAGCGGAACGTTCAGTCCTACATACGTACCCTCACTCAGGTTCTGATTGCCCTCAGACGGCAGTCATGTCTCCATCACCGCCCATGTGATAAATCGCGCCATCGAATATGATACCTGCATTAGTACTTAATCGCTAAACCCAAGTCTCCTCCGATTACTTAAGTATTTAATCCATCTCAATCTCCATCACCTTGACTATACCGACCATCATGGCTGTTGAGATACCAGACACGCCCCTTCCAACTCTTGACCGCCTCAACGGGTCCGTTGCGCCTGATCTTGATGCGAAGAAGGTCGCCCAGGATTGGTTCTCCTCTTTCTCCACTGCAGTCTCATCTGGAGATGCCGCTACCGTCGTCGCCCTCTTTGTCCCAGACTCCTTCTGGCGTGATATGTTAACCTTCACGTGGGACTTCCGCACACTCTCTGGCCAGGATACGATCCAGCAGTTCCTCGTCGACCGTCTGGAGACAGCTCATGCTACTAACTTCCGCCTGAAGGACGACTTTCTCGGTCTCCAGCAGCCCTTCCCGGATCTCGCATGGATAAATCTCATGTTCGACTTCGACACGGATATCGGATATGCATCCGGTATTGCACGTCTTGTACCTACTTCAAACGGAGAGTGGAAGGCTCATGTGGTGTATACCAACTTGGAGGACCTCAAAGAATTCCCGGAGAAGACTGGATCTCTTAGGAATCAAGAATTCAACCATGGACTGTGGAAGGAGCAGAGGAGGAGAGATATAGAGTTTCTGGACTCTACTCCCCAAGTATTGATCATCGGAGCTGGCCAGAGTGGATTGGATTTGGCAGCAAGATTGAAGTACCTGGATGTCAGAACGCTAATCGTGGAGACGAACGCGAGGATTGGAGATAACTGGAGGAATAGGTATGAAGCCTTGTGCTTGCATGATCCTGTTTGTAAGTCGTATCCTATCTTCGTGACATTGGATTGAACTGAATTCAATTAACAGACTATGACCACATGCCCTACATCCCGTACGCTCCTTGATTTTTCTTTCGCCTGCTTTTTCTAATTCCACACAGATTCCCATCAACTTGGCCTGTATATACCCCAGCACTCAAGGTACGGGCCTACCAATATCTTTATCACAGTTCTAATACTGCCGGAAATTTAGCTCGCCAACTGGCTTGAGCAGTACGCGGAATCACTCGAACTAAATGTCTGGACGTCCTCCCGTATTACCTCTGCCACCCAGGATCCCACAACATCAAAATGGACCATTACCATCCGAAGGCCGGAGGGTAATGAGCGAAAATTCACCGTGAATCATCTCGTGTTCGCTACGGGCTTTGGCAGTGGAGTACCTGAAAATCCGCAATATCCTGGCATGGTGAACAATTATTAATTTGAATATACGAAAATATTTACGAGAGCGAGATGACTTTTTAGGATGCATTTAAAGGGCAACTTCTGCACTCAACCCAGCATAAGCGAGCCGACAACTATAAAGGGAAGAAGGTTTTCGTAGTTGGAGCATGTACTTCTGGTTCGTCGTCACCTCCTCACTACACTCCTGTACGTCCTCATTAACTCTTCGCCCATAGCTCATGACATAGCAGTAGACTGTTACAATAGCGGTCTTGGTAAGCTCTCCCTCTCGCTTTTGAACGCATAGAATGCTAATCCACGGTATATTTCCAGATGTTACCATGTTTCAGCGCAGCTCGACCTATATCATGGGTACCAAGAACGCCTGGGAAGTTATGATGAAAGGTTTGTGAAACCGAAAAAATCATAGCTCTTTCTTTCACATTGTCGGAATATCTGCACATTATCTAATTCATCCTTTCTTGAAAACACTAGGTGTCTACTCGGAAGGTGCCCCGCCGGTAGACGTCGCGGACCGGTTAAGCGCCTCATTTCCGGCCTTTATGGGGATCGGACTAACTCAAAGAACAGTTAAGATTCTGGAACATATGGACAAGTAGGCACCGCTTCCTTCTTACCCCACCTCAGGAAAATTCCATTCTAAAATACTTCATTTGATAGGGATATACTTGACGCACTACATGCCCGTGGCTTTAGGACCAACTCTGGAATCAAAGGCACCGGGTATCCGATATTGGCTTTGAGTAAGGTCGGGGGATATTACCTTGGCAAGTTTGATCGGCTAACTATTATTTCCTCTTTGACTTATCTTCTTTCCAACTAGACACTGGAGGAAGTCAACTCATTGCCGATGGAAAGATCAAACTGAAGAATGACAGTCAGATCAAGTCCTTTAGCGAGACGGGTATCAAGTTTGATGACAGCAGCGAGATGCAGGCAGACGTGGTGATATTTGCTACTGGGTATGTTTTTATTTCATGTTCCTTCGTCTCGCTTGAAACATATGCATGTTGTAGGCTCGGAGATTCCCGTGAGAACGTGCGCAGAATCTGCGGAAATGAGGTTGCAGACAAGATGAAACCGATTTGGGGCCCTGATAAAGAAGGCGAGATTAATGGAATCTGGAGGGATACTGGTGTGAAGGGATTATGGTATGTATTGGGCAATCTTGGGCTCTGTCGCTTCCACTCGAAACACACCGCTTTGCGTAAGTTAATTTTTCTATTCTTTCTGCGTGTTAGGAAGTATTAACATGGATTTGATCCACAGAAATTAAAGCGATGGAGGAGGGAATTTTCGGCACGAGATACAGTCTAGAATAATTCTGATCTGCTAAGGAATCAAATGGACATTTTTATTGTTATAAATGCGAAGAACGAAGCAAAAACACTCCTGATTACCTACTATTATTTTGTTCCTTCAGCAATGTATAAAAGAAATAAGAGGCCATACTTATAATATTCGGAAACCTTTGCTACAGCAATCAACGTTCACACAATTTTCACCAATAATCCTCCATGAACTCTTTTTTGCTCTCGATTACGAATGCCTTTCTCTACTCCATCAACTCGAGTCTCATCCCTGTTAAAATGACATCCCAGCAGGGGACAAAAAGTTATCCGGGTCTAAACGAGCGAAGATATAAACTGTAGATCATGCTGTTTATAAGTAAATAGACGAAAACAATACCTTGATAAATATAAAATAAATATTTGAATTTGGACAGGCGGTGCACTGCGCCGCACCTTTCCTACTTCCATTCGGGTATGCATGGCAAGCTTATAATATTCCAACAATTTTGGCCTCTCAAAAGCTGATAGGAAATTCATCACTAAAACGGTCGAATATCTCATCCTGTAGTTCTAATCGTATCTGAAATTGTTTGTTAAGTGTAAATATATTGACCTGGATTGGACGTCTCGGTTTTTTGATTCCGAGACGCGTCAATGAGTCTGACGCGTGCGATTTTCAGCACGTGATTAGAGTGTTGTAACGTAAGCACAAAGTTGCTTCGGAGTCCTCTGTACTCTATGCTTGCCGTCGTCGGACAGTGACCCTCACATCCCGCCTGGGTTCCGGACTGCAGCCGCCGCTGCAATGCGATGGCTTCAACGGAAACTACAGATTGGAGTCCTCTAGGAGCTTTCGTGATTCATCGAGATGATAGCACAGAAGCAGAAATGAGTACACAGAATCACCATCGAAATCCCAGCGTTCAACAGGCCCAAGGGTCATCTTCACAGGGCAAGAAACGGAAGGCTAGCGTCGCTGAGAGACTTAAAAAGCTAGGAAAGGATATCACCAAGATCGGAAACAAGGGTTCCAAAGTTCCTGAGGGCGGCTCGGAGGCTACCACTTCGCTTGCATGGGGAGAAGCTGGTCCCTCCATGATTACAACCGAATCCCCTATCAAACGCTCTGAAGTTATGCTCGACTTTGAAGGAGAAAAAGATCCTTTGATCTCTCGTAGCAATTCTTCTGCAGTCTCACCGACGCTGGTGGAAACGGGAAGTTCTGCCCTTCCTCCTGTGTCCCCTGCTGAGCTAGTTCAAACAACCATTCACTCTCCAACTGATGTACAGAACCAAGAAACCGAACTGTCTCTTCCTACAATGGCAGAAGAACCCGCTTCGCTAGCTCAAAAGATACGAGGGCTCATCGACTCGCTACCTATCATCAACATCACGCCTTCCCGCCTCGCTCCCGTCTCCGTGGCCTCCAACAACACGAATAGTACGGATGACAAACCTATCCCACCCGCGGATGCCACGCCCATCAAAGACTCGCGTCTCATCGCCGTCCTGTCGAGCGCGACGATTATGAACGGGCCCAGCGGGATGCGCACGAGTGTATGGGGCTTCCTCGAGAGCTTGGGAGCACCCAAACATCAGGCGCCTCCAGAAGGACACGGCTGCGCTGAAAGGGAGGGCGATCACATACCAGGATTGGGGCACGATATCAACGATGACGCCATGTCCATTGTCTTCTCAGACACATCCAGCGTGATGGTGTACTCGCCCCTGCAGCCAACGAGGGAGGATCTGGTCGAGCTTGCAGAGTCAGTCCCACTGGAGCCGGAAGGTGATGATCAGGGAGCCCAGAACGCGCAGGCGCCAGAGCAGGAGGCGGGGTGGGGAAGGATGTGGCCGTTCTCGTTCTCGGCGTGGTATTCGCAGGTAGAAGATAAGGGAAAGCGGAAGGAGGTCGAAGAGGTGCCTGAACCTCAGACTGGGCCAGCGCCAGGATCAGAGGCGCCCAGATTGTCCATTGATAGCGCGACAAGTGAAAATGTCAGACGAAGGGCCCGTCCAGTGCAGCAGGCATGGGTGCCATCAAGGACGAAGTTGTCCGTTCAGGCGATGTGGTGGGGCTATCGCCTGTACGTCTCTTCCTTTCCCCTCTCATCATTCTATCTTATCTTTCTAACACCCCTCTTCGTCCCATAGCTACCTGCCTCCGCCAGTCATGGACGTCCTCAGTGACAAGCAACTTGAAGCCACCAAGCGTACAGCGATGATAACTACCGCGCTCACGTGGTTCTTCAGTAACCTGCCTATCGGCTCCCTCCCCGCGGCCGTGCGCCCCGCGCTCCTGCTCCTCCAGCACCTCGCGCCATTCCTTGGGTACATCGGGGCGTTCATTTCGTGGAGCTGGAGCACTATTAAGAGCTACGATCTTGGTGCGTGTTCTTCGTTCTCACTGCTCATTGTGTGGTTATCAATGCTGACTCGCTTTGCGTATCAGGATACGGCGTGATTCTTACAGCTACGTGGTTGCTCCCTGTTGCGCTCATACCTGGGACATGGTTCGAGGCAGACTTCCCAAAGTCACCGTCGCTGGGTTCACCAATACCTCTTCCACCGGCGTCGTTACCAGCTGGGCCGTCAAACCGAGCGATGCTACATGATTATGCCCCTATGGATTCCATACCCATTCGCCCTTATAGCTCGCCGCTTGCTGCGCCACCACTATACCCAAACTCTCCTTCGACTTCGCAATCATCAAATGCATCGACCTCAAATACTGTCGCGTCGTCTGCCACGTCAATACCACTAGCTTCGCCAACAACTCCCCGTCAAGTCGTCCCAGGTTCACCCCCGTATCCTCAAGCCATGCTCCCTACACCCACTTCTCCCCGAAGTCCCCATCAGGACCTTCCTCCATTACCCTCGAGCGAAGATTTCGCCTCGGTATCGAACATACCATCATCACCTCGAGCTACAACATTACCTCTTGGTTCCCCACGAACCTCCGTGCCGCCTTCAAGTGTTCGACTGCCTTCACCTCCGCCTACGTCATACCCTCTGCAACCTGGGCTCGCAACTCCAACCTCCCCACGAAGTCCTCGCGTATCCAGACTTCCCAACTCTCCCTCGAGCTCGGCAATGCCTTCCGACGTGTACTTCACTCCTCTCTCTGCACCACTCAGTCCCCCTAGCTCATCCCCCGTTCTTCCCTCCTCAACCACATGGAACATCAGCTCTCCAGAAACATACCCAAATGGCCTATCCCAGTCTCCCCGCTTCTATTCTCTACCTCCAAGCCCCTATCCGAGCCCCCCCAGCTACATGAGCTACCGACCCAGTCCAATTCCCCCAATACCGCCCCCAATGCCCGCACCCCTACCTATTCCGCCTACCGTCGCACCTAACTCGCCTCAGGGCTACATGCTCCTACAGAGTCCCCTCGTGCAAACCGTTCCCCTGCCTCATGAAGAGTACGCGGAGGTTGCGCTGGACAATAAGCATCGGAAGTCGAAGGGGAAGTCACGGGCGCGGGCGCTGTTTAGTAAGAGCTCAAAGTCTGGGTAGTGGGCCCTCTTCCCTGACTATCTTCCTGATACCCTTACCCCTCATTGCCCATAGCATTTTAAACAATTTCATTGGGGTGTATTGACTATGGCTGTCATTAGCGCTATCTCGGCGGCATCTATACACTGCTTCCACAGCACTTCGTCACGATATCATGGACTGTCACGACTGTAACGTATATTCTGTATATTAACGGTGTACTCATATCTAGACGCTGTAGACAAATCTAATGCTCTTACTGTGATGCGTGTATCGAAGGGACTGTCCGACTTCATACGGATCATGCTTGCGTCACTGCAGTGCCTCCTATCGACGCCGCCTAAGCCTGCGGCTTCCTCGTCCGCGGCCGCGGCCGCGTTGTCCGTTGGAGTACTGTCAAAATCAGACACCCGAAATACCAACATCAACACTCTAATATCCTCCCGTATAATTGATTGCTTATCCTCTGAAGATCCTGTTTCACCTCACGCTCGCGATAAACGAGCTCATCGACCAGTCCTCTGGCTTTGAGAGTCGGATGCTGAAAGGTTTTCCATCGGATATTGTACACCATACCAGTTTATTAATGTAGATGTTCAACCTTGCTCGCCTTCGCGCATGTGTAATCATGAAGATGAAATGTTCTGCTTCCAGTTCCAATCCTCGACCCACGATAGGAGACCACAAGCCGGGGGTTGTTGTGAGGGCCCGTCACAAACTTTATTTTTGATGATGTTGCCAAACAAAGAGTTTCTCGACCAAACCCCTTCCTCCGAGAAAACTTAACAACCATCATCTTTGCGCATTAACTTGTTTTGAAATAGTGTCGCTCCTATTTCTAGTGAAGCGCTTCATCGCTTCATCGTTAGGGTTCATTCTTTGTACTTTGCTACTAGTTGCTTCGAAGGAATCTTACTATAATATGGGCTTTATAGCTGGTATGTTCACTTCTAGTCTACTTAATATCGCAGAATACTCACAACAACAGCGGACGTCAGAGCAAACGTTTTCTTCGATGAAGTTAAAGACACCGGTGAAATAGTAAAATGATGTATACGATGCCAAAAGCAATCTTATACATGCTTGTTCTATTTGTATGTATGCAGTCCGATCTTTCTCGGATTGAACAGGAATAGGTCTGTTAGGAATCAGAGCCGAGCCCGGTTTCTGTTCCGATTTTACTGGATCCACGACACGGTTTCGATCGGTAATGACGGTCTTATGTTACCATTCATTTTTACGTCTCAGCTCCATTCTGTACTCATCTGCGTTTCCTTTCAGGACACCTTATGTCTGATACGGCGGCATTGGGAGTATCCATGAGTTTCACTGGCCAAACCTTAGCCGACAGGTGTGTGCCTACCTGCGGATCGATTCTTCACTCTGGATATATAAAAGCTTACACAGATGAATTTTCTGCAGAACGACGATCCCCGTTCAACATGGTCAGCATCACAGCTATCATTTTGGCGTCTTTCTGTGGACTTGCGAGCGCCGCCATAGGACCTAGCACCGTCCTGAACATCGCCAACAAAAACATATCGCCTGATGGATTTACTCGCTCGTAAGTCCATATTGCGTTCCTGCTGTGTCATTTTACAACGAATGCTTGCAGGGCAGTACTCGCGTCGGGAACATATCCTGCTCCTCTACTAGCAGCGAATAAGGTATAATCAAGCCACATCATTCGCTTTCATCAATGCTGTAATGAACACCCATCAGGATGACAGGTTTTTGGTGAATGTAGTGAACAATTTGCAGGATGCGACGATGTTGAGGGGGACTAGCATTGTGAGCTGAAACTGTATTCATTATCGCATACAGAACTCTAATATTTTGCTTTAGCATTGGCATGGCCTCTTCCAAAACGGATCTTCCTGGGCTGATGGTCCCGTCGGAGTGACACAGTGTCCTATTTCGCCTGGACACTCATTTCTGTATAATTTCACCGCTCCAGGACAAGCGGGGACTTTTTGGTATCATTCGCACTACGGTGAGTCCGCGTACTTGGTTTACGAATGAATTTCATCTGAACTAGGATATTAGGAACACAATACTGCGACGGCCTGAGAGGTCCTTTGGTCATTTATGATCCGAATGATCCCCAGAAGTCGTTGTATGACGGCGAGTCCAGCTATTCCACTTCTTTTCTTATGTATTGACTCGTCTGTTATTCAGTGGATGATGGTATGTTCTCTCTTATGCAGAAGAATCAGTTCTCATATGCGCTCAGAAACAACCGTTATCACGCTTGGCGAATGGTGCGACTATACCTACCCAGCGTAATAATCATCCGATGCTGATTGTCGATGACGTACTCAGGTATCACACTCCGAGTCCATCTTCTGCAGGTGTCGGAACTGCGTCTTCTACTCTGATTAATGGAAAAGGCCGCTACATAGGCGGTCCTCTCGTGGATTTAGCAATCGTGAACGTTATTCAAGGAAAAAGATATCGCTTCAGGCTTCTTTCGATTTCATGCGACCCCAACTATGTCTTCTCCATAGCTGGACATCAGTTGACTATCATCGAGGCTGACGGTCAGAATACTCAGCCTGTAACGGTTGATAGCATTCAGATTTTCGCAGGTACGCTCTTCCGAATTCCTAATTGACAACACTCTACGAATTCGTCACTTAGGCCAACGATACTCATTTATCCTCAATGCCAATCAAACGATTAATAACTATTGGATCCATGCTCTTCCCAGCTCTGGATTAAATGGATTGAGTGATCCTACCTTCCCTAATGGCACAAGTTCTGCAATTCTGCGATACAAGGGAGCTCCATCCTCTGAACCTATGAACAGCCAGTCGAGTTCTGGATCTTTACTGGACGAGACGCAGCTGCACCCATTGACCGATCCTCAAGCTCCAGCCAATAGCAGTGGAGAGGCCGATCAAACTATAGAGTTAGACATTCGCCCGAATGGTACACTCTGGTCAGTGAACGGAGCGACATATATACCACCACCTGTTCCTGTTCTTCTTCAAATCCTCAGCGGTTCACAGAAACCGGGAGATCTTTTACCAGCTGGATCTATATACTACTTGCCGAAGAATAAAGTCATCGAAGTAACAGTTCCCGGAGGTGGTCCTGGTGATGCAGTAAGTTTCGCAAATAATCTCACTGAGAATTTCGAAGCTAACAGGTGGTGCCATGCTCAGCACCCTTTCCATTTGCACGGGGTCAGCGAATTAGTTACGTGAGGGTCCCGTTACTGACTCTTTGTTCATTAGCATGCTTTCAGTGTAGTTAGGAGCGCCAATAGCAATGTTACCAACTACAAGGATCCTGTTCGACGAGATGTTGTGAGTATTGGCACAGCCGGAAGCGAGGTTGCGATTCGATTCAGGACGGATAATCCTGGGCCGTGGATATTTCACTGGTAAGCTGACAGCTAGTCTTCCAAGTCGTTTACTAATGTCTTCTCATATAAGCCACATCGATTGGCACTTGGATCAGTAAGTGCTACAAGTTTCTTGAAATTTGACTCACCCTCATTACCGGTCAACTCAGAGGCATGGCTGTCGTTTTTGCTGAGGCTGAAGACGAGATCAAATCCCATACTCCAACTCCCGGTATGTATTGTGTTTCCATTATAATTACCTGAACTAAAGAGTAATGTTTTAGCGGCTTGGGATCAGCTTTGTCCGATTTATTCTGCTCTGCCAGCATCAGCTACTGCTATTCAAACGGTTAGCCCGGCGTAAAGAGTAATAGTATCAATATAGTATTGTCAATTAATTCAGAGGCTACTATATTAGGAGAGGGGCCTAATTTTTTTTTGACCTGAATATAATGCGTACGCTATTCTGCATATATCAGAGGTTTCAAGCAGATTAGAGTAGTTTTTGCCTGCAGAATTGTGTTGGGTTGGTGCCAACCTCGCTAGCCTTCTATCTCCAGGAGAGTCTCGGTAAAAGCTGACCCGACCCGGCTATAACGAGTGAGTTTATGAGCCGTAGTTACCAAGGGGGATCCCAGATTTGGAAATACCATATAGGGATGGTTAGTTAGTTTGGCTGGCAGGCCATTAAAAAAAATTTTCAGCCTACTTATTTTGTGCTATTTTCTGTCTGGGAAAGCTCAGAAACACTGAACCAGCCCATGTTCTGTCAAAATCAATGCCAAAGGTTGTAAATGAGCCTGTATGTCACATTGACAGATAAGATAGAGTGTAGAGATTATCTGACATTTTGACAATCACAGACAGAAGCTGACATCATAGATGATGGGACAGTCCTCTGCCCTCACTGCAAGACATATGTCCAGTTGGGTACCATTGGAATTCAAAACTACCACAAACAACACAAGCCCAGGAAACAATGTAGTGAGAATAAATGCAAGAAGGCACAAAATGACAGTCTTGCAAAGACCCAGGCCAACATGCATCAATTTTTTGCACCATGACCTCAAGCAGCTGCAGCCCCTGCACTATTGGTCTCTGCTGCTTTGGGTGTCTCTGAAATATCCCCAAACAAAGGTTTATTGGAGAGTGTGTATGCAGCAGCCTAGTGATGGACAAGGAGATGCAGGATGAAGAGAAGACAATCTATTGCAAACAAAGAGGATGTGAAATAGGCTGGGTAAGCCAAACATGTATACTCTCATAAATGGTTTGCTTGCAGACCATGTGTTGAAAGGACAATAGCAAGTGCAGGGAATACAAGAAAACCACAATAAATTGGAGGTAAATGTGTAGTTAATACCATACAAATAATTGACCTTAAGTACATATTCTCAAGCCAAAGACTACATAATAAAACTAATGATATGGAGGCATATGAAACAGTTAACCATAAAGTCTGCATAACAGGGGCTAAATAGTGAGGTGAGATGCATAGTACTAAATATAGAAAGCATAGATGGGAATGAAATCACTTGCACTATCCAATATTCCGAAACCATGCAGCATCATCTTCTATGTGCTGGCATTGCCAGTATTGAGTGCAGGATTCCTGGAGGGGTTTGTGAGCTGTGTAAGCACAGTGGGGAGAAGGGAAAAGGAAACAAAAGAAAGTGTGTTTGACGGCTGCAGTATTTATTTGAACCTTATGATGTAATGATTTCCTTTTTAGGAATAATATTCACACACCTAGTTAGTTAGTCCAGCCGTCGAGGCCTTAGAAAAAAATTCAACCCTATATGATAAAATAAAATTGTGGTCCCCCCTTGGCAGTTACAATATAAATTCGCTAACTTTGATTAATGTCGAGACTCGACAACCACCTGCGCCTGGATGAGGCTGTACACGTCCATAGATGATCAAGACGAGGAGCTGTTGGGCCGGCGCTGTCAGTGTCGACGTGGTGTACTGAGCAATATATTGCCAAGAACACTAAGAGCAAGGCCCCGAGTCCCGAATATCAACTTATATCACCGTCCTTGGCCAAGCTTGCTATCGACCAATTTTCTCGTCAGGCACTGCCGTTGAACATTGAACACGCCCTCGAAGACTATCTTGATCTTCGGTTATGCCGATTTTCACCAATGCCAGCCAATTCGTCATCAACGGAGACTCTTTCTACATCACACGAGTACGAGTGCAAGTGCGATCTTGAACAGAATCTTCCTCGCGATCTCAACGCTGACGCGTACACGCTTGTCCAACAGCTTTGCGGTATCTACGCCAATCCATATGTATAAACGCACTCCACGACTCAGCCGAGCGCTTCCCGCCGCCTCGATGCCTTCCAAACACGCGTGCAGCAGTGATGAGACATATTCTGGATTGGGTCGCAAGCGACGACACATCCAAGACCCTGTGGATGCGCGGTGCAGCAGGAGCTGGTAATCTGCGATTTCGCAGATGATCGCAGAGCACTGTACAAGCAGTGGCCAACTCGGCGCATCGTTCTTTTCGCGTTCGTCACCGGGGCGAAATGAGGAAAAGAAGCTGTTCCCGACTATCGCTTATCAGCTGGCGCTCTCTGTACCAGGCTTTCTGGAACATCTCGAGAATGCGCTAGAATCCGGCTCTTCTATGATTGGGAAATCTCTAGATATCCAACTTCAGAGGTTGATCGTCGAACTTCTGCGAGCTTGCGTGCAGCTATTAGAGCAACTTAAACTCATTGTCACCGATGGTCTAGAGGAGTGTGTAAACTGCGAGATGCAAACCCTTATCCTAAAGCTTCTCTGCTCAACATTTCACGCCAACCTCCTCCCTATCCGCTTCTTCATTACGAGCCGCCCTGAACCGTAGATCCGGGACGAAATCAACCATGCCGCCTTGTCATCTATATCTAACTACTTTTCTCCGGACAAAACATGGCATCCCGAACTTGAAATCGACATCTTTCTGTGCGCAGGGTTTGCTGATATTTGTGCGAGCCCAAAACACTAACACACTATGAGGCCTATCGACATCGTCCATGATCAACCATAGCCCTCGGAGGCCGCCCTTCAAACCCTGGTCGAGAAATCTTCGGGCCACTTCATCTATGCATCCTCACTGTGCTCATAACCAACACCTGGGCCTACCTGTTCAAACCTGGGAGCTGGCCAGTAACGCCTGAGCTGTTGTATATAGTTGAGTGAATGCTCTCGCTCGGCAGGGGGGAGGCCTACCTTGCGCTGCGGGATCTGCACTCGTTGGTTTATATATCGGAGAAGATGGAGCCATCAGATATAGGCTCGAGGATACAGTTCCTGCACGAATCATTTCATGATTTTTTGACAGATCGCTCTCGCTCTGCGGAGTATTTCGTGGATGTCCCTGCTGTACATGCAGATCTGGTGGTGCTCCTATCGAAGTTGATTTTGACGATGCAGGAACACGAAGCTAGGATGAGGACAACGTGTACGTTTATATGTGCTCGATATATTCGATAGGACTGACCGATCATTTTTAGTAGTCTGGATGCCTATCCCATCGGTGACTGGAAATAAAAGCCTCCTATTTTACATTCTCAAAGGATGCCCCTCAATCCTATTAGCAACCATGATATCTCTGACGACATCTTTCTGCACTATTTAATTTTTCTCCGCCGAAGTATACCTTCCCCTCTTGCTCTCATCTGGGTTGCCATAAATCTGACTCCGTCCTTCAAATTTGTTGCTTATAGCATGAACCTGATCCCGGATGAAACACCTGCCCTATGCATACTAGTTCGGTACCAACAGGTACTGCTGCTCGCGGTGTACTCTCCTGCAGCATTTTACTACATCTTCTATCCGTACCCCTTAGTTGGGCTGGGACTTCTTGGACTTGGGCTCTTAACAAAATGCGGCGCAGGCTTCGCTGCTGGCTACACAGTGGGCCTACTTGCGTTCTATGCTTTTCCTGTTCTTGATGTAGCACTAACAGCGACACCTATTTTCTTCTGGCTTCGCAGACGAGTCTCATCTGAGCCACTCGCTGCTATCATCTTCGGCATTTTTATGATTTTCGTCTGTATTTAGGCATCCTCGTTTCAGTGTTACTTTTCAACGCTGCTTCGCTTAAGTTAATTGATTTGTAGTCTCAAGTGGTGTTCCCTCGCTTGGCAAGGGTCCTCTTGAGGGCACTTTTTATTGAAGCGCCACTCACCGTGATGCCTCTTCACCAAAATAACAACTGCAGATACAGGCACTTGGCCCAAGAAGATAGGGCTTGAGTACATCTTATGATGAGCCAGATGGAATGCAGCATCGGCGGGGGGAATATTAAATGATGAGGGGATTTTAATTTTCATAGGTCGATGAGATGTGAAAATGCTTAGACATATTGACATTGGGCTCGCTCCGCGTAGCTCCCAAAAGCCTCAAACCACCAGTGCCTCCCGGCCCAAAACTCGCAGGTGAATGGATTGGCACCCCTCCCATCCCAAGTATATTCGTCGTCAACGTTGGTATAGATAAGGTTGCCTCGTACCATCGTGTCTCGCTCGTCCAACTCTATTGAATGATCAAATTCCATCTGGGGCTGTAAGTTAATTAAGTATTGTAAAGCAGCGATGAAAGTACCAGTGAAATGAGGATTCCAAAATCCACCAAAGTGCAGATGACAAGGGTGAAAGGTCCGAAGACGATAGCAGTAAACGGCCGAGATGCGACTTGTCTACGGGGCTAGAAGAAGATAGGCATTGTTTCTACTAAATATAGCCACCAGGCGAGTAGAAGAATTGGTAGCGGGAAGTCAAAACTGCATAATAGTAATACCAAAATAACAGTCGGAGTCCAAGTCCAAGTCCAAGAATCCCCATCCCAATGAAAAAGTGATCATAGATCATGCAATAAAGCACTGCAGAGGAATACACCACGAGTAGCGCCACGAACCCGTGTGTAATCAGCAGATGGAGTATAGTCGCATATAGGACCAGGCTTATGATGCGAGCAAGAGATCCGAGTTGCGGTACCATATATATGGTTAGACCGATGATAGTGTAGAGGGGAAGATACATTTTGGCAGTGAAAAAAGAAATGGTGCAGACAAATGCCGTCAGGGATATCAGAGTTGCCAGCTGTACTGAGCGATATCCTTTGAGAATATAGAACAGCAAGCTTCCGCTATATATACTGGAATAGGTGGATATCCGGATTACTTTTTTTAAAAAGAAAAATAAATAAATGGATGAGTCACATCGAATACATCGAGAACATATCAGCTTACATGTTTTCCACTTCAAAGCCTCATGTGACTGCATCGTCAAAATAAGCTTTGACAGGAGCATCACCAGATCTGCATAGACAGCAGGAACATCCACAAAATACTCTGCAGAGCGAGAGTGATCCGTAAGAAATTCATGAAACGATTCGTGCAAGAACCTGATCTGCGAGCCTTCCACGGCATAGGACGGTTCATTCTCTTCTGGTATATAAACTAGCGAGTGCAGATCTCGCAGTGCAAGATGTGCCTCTCCAGTGCCAAGCGAAAGTATCTGCTCGATGTTGTTCAGGAGTTCAGAAGCTTTAAAATCATATCGGCTGGTCATGAAAACAATGAGAACCCGTAGCACCTGTCTCATACTGGTGACATTGGGATTTGCGCGAAGGATTTCGAGGTACAGCCTGTCCAGCTCTGCGAAGGGAGACGAGGAGGTAATCTGGGTACCTAATGCTTTGTCGAGCTGGGCAGCAGGAGAAGCGTAAGGATCGTCGACAAATTTGAGTACTGTAGAAGCATAGATGAATTGGCCCGAGGAATTTTTGACCAGCCTTTGGAGGACGAACTCTGAGGGCCAAGGTTGAGTAATGGCGAGGCGGCTCATGATGTGCTGGTGCTTCGGGCTGACGTAGATGTCAGCGAAACCCGTACGCAGGAAAGTCTCGATGTCGGGTTCAGGATCCCACGATTCGTCGAGAAGGATGCGGTCAGAGATAGACGCCATCGTAGGATGATTGAATTCGTCCCGGATCCACGATTCGGGGCGGCTCGTGATGAGAAAGCGGATTGGAAGTACCTCGGAATGAAGTGCTGAGCCGAGCAGCTCCAGGATACGACTTTGCATTTTTCGATCCACACACTCCTCTAGACCGTCGATGACGACGACCTTACGCTGGTGTACAAGCTGTCCACAAGCCCGGAGAGGCGCGATAATCAACCTCTGAAGTTGGACTTCCAGAGATCTCCCTGCCACAAAAGGGTCGAACTCTAATGCCCTCTCTAGATGCTCTAGGAAACCCGGTACAGATAGCGCCAGCTGGTAAGCAATAGTCGAAAATAGCTTCTTTGCGTTGTTTCGACAGGGAGACGAACGTGAAAAGAAGAACGACGCTCCAAGCTGGTCGCTGCTTGCGCAACGGTCTGCAATAGTTTGCGCGATAGCAGATTTACCAGCTCCTGCTGCACCGCTCATCCACAGGACTCTCTTGGACGAGGCGTCGTCGCCCGCAGCCCAATCCAAAATGTGTTGTAACACTGCTACACGTGTGTCTGGTAGACATCTCGGCGGAGGATAGCGCTCTGCCGAGTCGTGGAATGCGTGGATACATATGAAGTCGTGCAGATGTTGTAAGACTGTTGTGCAAGAGTCTTGCGTTAGCGACGAGATTGAGAAGAAAGTCTGTTGGTCACACCTGTGCTTGTGCTCTTATAATCATAGAACGAACCCCCTGTGATGACAAATTGGCTTGCATTGGTGAACATCGCATACCAGGACTCAACGTAGCCTCCGAGGAAGGGTACAGTTATGGTTGTGAATCCCGTCTTCGATAAGTTCAGTTCAATACTTGTGCATGAGTCGTGAGGAGAAAAACTGTAAGTTGCTGGAACGCCCTGACAATTTATGTTAGCATTGGGAGATCGTAGATATAGGATGGTCGGGACCTTCTTCGTGTCCTTGGTGGTGCGCAGCTGAGCAATGTAGGATTCACCTGGGATTCACCATGTCAGCGCCGGTTCAACAGCTCTTTGACATCGTCCATGCACGTGTAATAATAGTACGATTACAGCCTCCCGTTGGCCTCGTGCTTAGTAATTGAGCGATTAAGGATTTTAATTCTGGAACGGAAGGACGGGCCGGAGTACCGCCAACACATAGAGTGTCGGGTTAGGGTCTCGACCAATCGCGTCATCTGGCACAACCGTGGTGAATACACCATACGCTCGAACCTTATAAATGGACCGAAAGCCTTACAAATGGATTCCATCTCTATACTTTTGCAATCTATCTCATATACCATCTTGATTCCCCCTTGTATCAGTATACTATGCCCTACTCCTCCGCCACCTTCTCCTCCGTCCCCATTCTCGACTACTCGCTCCTCTCCTCCCCAACTACACGCCCCCAATTCATCCTCGAGCTCCAGCACGCCCTCATCAACGTTGGCTTCCTCTACCTCTCCAACCACCCCGTCGCGCAATCCTCCATCTCATCCCTGACATCCTTCATCCCACAGCTCTTCGCGCTCCCGCAAGACGCGAAAGACGCCATCAAGATGCGCAATTCGCCACACTTCCTAGGGTACTCCCAGTTCGGCGCAGAGCTCACGCGCGGGGAGGTTGACCAGCGAGAGCAATTCGATTTTGGCACGCCTGGGTACGAGTGCCAGTGGCGCGCGGGGATGCCGACTGAGCAGGAGCACCTCCGGCTGTGGGGCCCGAGCCAGTGGCCGAAGGAGGATCAAATCCCGGGATTTAGGGAGACGTTTGAGAGCTATCTGATCCAGGTGCAGGAGCTTTCGTACGAGTTTAGCAGGCTGATCGCGGAGGCGCTTGGTCTTGAACGAGAGGGCTTGAGCAAGTTCTACGATGAGCCAGAGAAGATGCAGCATCGGGCAAAGATCGTCAAGTACCCCGTTGTGCAGGAGGGAGGAAGCGACCAGGGAGTGGGCGCGCATTACGATGCAGGGTTTTTGACTTTCGTAGGTCTATTCTATATTAAAAATGATTATACATATTAATACTGGAGTTTGCTTTTCTTAGCTGCTGCAGGCCTCAGACCACCGGGGACTTCAGGTCCAGAACCTCGCAGGCGAATGGATCGATGCCCCTCCCATCCCAGGCACATTTGTGGTCAACATCGGTAAAGGTACATTTGTTCCGCTGCTTTCGCCATATTTCAAGGCGTCATTTCATTTTTGTTTTGCCCCAAAAAGCACTCGAATTCGTAACCCGCGGCTTGGCACGCGCAACCTCACATCGTGTACTCTCGCCCAAATCTACTCCTGCCAATAATACCAGGTACCCAATCTTCTCTTGACATAATAATATGGCATTTGATGATACTGGCGTACCAGAGGCTCGGCCGCTGGCACCCCGCGCTACTCTGTCCCATTTTTCCAGAATATCGGCTTGAATGTGAGATTGCCGGATGAGGTGCTGGAATGTGAGTGCTTCATCTCGTGTCTCCTCGAGGCTTTACGAGGTTATATCTGACGTGACTTTGTAGTCCCTCCAGAGATCCTCAAACTTCGAGACGAGAGAGGCACGGTCGCAGCTACGGACTGTGAGCATCTCTCACTCATTTTCCCCCTTCTTCATCACTAATTCTCTTTCCCTAGCTGTCAACTTCACCGAATTCGACCGCGAGCCCTCAGGAAAGGTCAATCTCATTGGCAGAGTAAAGTTCGTCCATCAACGGCAGTCATCTATGCATCCCCCTTATGTGTGTTTTCTTTCTTATTTCTCACAGGAGCCATCCCGATGTTGCGGAGAAACACTATCCGGGGCTCTTCAAACAAATATTCCCGGACGGATATAAAGGAAAAGGAAGTGCTTATTGATTCCAGGGTGAGGGGGCTAACCACTGAAATGCTTCAATTCAAGAATGGAATATAGTGGATTGTGTATGTATGTACCATTAACTTGTATATTAATAATGAAATTCCATGCGAGGCTAAAAGTCAGCTATGCTCTATGAAGTAGCAATCAAGTACTCCGAAAACGATAAAATAAGTTGCAGTAAATTAAATTGTTATATCTGCTGATGATGCGGAGTCATCTGCGTGAGTAGCGACCTTTAATACGCTGCTGTTAAAATGCTCGTGTTGTTTGATCGGTGTTTCGTCATGCAAGGATGCTTCAGCAGGAACAGTTGGATCAATGTTCTGCGTTCTACGAGACGGTAGGACGAGCGTAGGTGGAATATTTGCATCGAGAACAAGGTTGCTCCAATGCGGCGTAATATGCTGGTCACTGTCGTCAATGTCGTTACCTCGACTGAACATTCGGTATCCCCAGGGGATTAGAACCGGAAGGTTGCATGCAATAAGTGATATCGCTTCCTTGAGGGAGCAAGTTAGAAAAATCTAACATTACCGAGTTCATGATCATTGCTTACCTCAATATGCACCACCATCAACCAAACCAACAAAGCTCCAGGACCCTTGAGAACGTTACCATATGAAATAATAGTGACGCCGACAGCCGCGACGAGAGTCAACAAGCTAGTAGAAAAGACTAGGAAAACCAGACGGCGTTGATTTTTGGGAAGCTTGATTCTCCATAGACGATAAAGTGGAAATGCAACGAGTAGTATATCGCCTAAGATATCAGCTGTCGTCAGAAAAATTGTTAGCGCATGAATATAAAGGGTAGAAGTTTATTCCTAACTTGATACACTAGCCACAGTAACTTTGTATGCAGGCCCGCATATTAAGATATCAGAGTCCACATCTTGCCATTCGGTATGCGTAGCACATGCTAAGGACATGGCAAGTGATAACCCTACCCAATTGATGATGAATGCGAAAGTGAGAGTGATGATATACGGTCGAGATTTTGACCATATCGGAGTAATCCTTAGGATAGCAAGTGCGAGACTGACTCGGGACCACCTTGCGCAATCAAATACCCGCCGTAATTTAAATATAAGCAAACACTCGATAGAAGAGAGTACTAGAGTACTAACCAGATAATGCACCCAAAGGAGAATTGACTGAGATAACTAAATGTTACGTGCAAGGATCGATCACTTTTTCCTGGAGCTTCAGAATCCCAATTTAACACCCGCGAACAGATGAATTTATTGATTCATACCGAAGTGTTGAAACCGAAGCCAAATAACACTGACATTAAGAATCTGAACTGCTGCTGGGAGTATCGCAGCGTAGTCATCCCACCATAATCGACGAGTTCTGTGTCGATATTCAAAGCGCATGCCCGTAGTCAGGACTGATATCGCGTGTAGTAAGGTAATGCACACTGGAGATGGGGAAAATGAGGTTCAACAGCATAATATATTAGAGCAGTATATTCGTCTGGACTAAAGAATACATACCTTTCCATGGTAAGAGCGGTTGTTCAGGAATCATACTAACAAAGAGCAAGAGTTGAAATGAACTGAAAGATTTGCTTCGAGGGCATTGGCACGTTGGCCCGTTGGCGCATCAAGCACTGGTCAACACTTATACAATTTCGCTAAATGAATATATGCAAGGGTCGGTGTGCAGGGAACAAAATTAAAACCGCCGAAATCTAGCCCTTATCAGAGTTGTTGAGTTTCGACAGCGGTGCCGTTCGATTGGATCTTGTTAACCTCTCCGTGCTATTCAATTGTCGGCCTGCCGTGCCTTTCCCGAGCTCAGTCTAGGCAAGAAGTACTTAGTAGTATGAAACGCATCGTGCCGTGATCTACTTATGTATATGCAATAACCGTCCAAATCCAATCTAACGGCCGTTGCGCAGTTCTCGTATGAGTATAAGTATAGTTGTAACACAGACATGTTGACAGTACTGACGCTTGAATACATCGGAGGCAATTGTAATTTTCGCCAGAGGGAGGTACACGAACAGTTATGACGTTGATATATACCTCCAATCACGAAATACGCAGAGGAACATTCTTGACGGTGGTAACATCAGTTCCATGAAACTAAGAGCAGTCTTAAATGCGAATGAAATAAAATGAGAGAATCGATGCAGATCCGTTCAAAAAGTACCTATTAACCGGGACCGTAGAGTTGAACCAGAGTTATTGAAAAAGGCAAAGACTTCCGAGGAGGCCGCAAGAGAGTCAACAAAGAGAAATGTTAAATGAGACGAATGCAACGAATCAAGATAAGGAGCAACCAGAACATATTCTGGAAATGAACGACGCACGTAATTTGCTCAAGCAAGTGAGGAAATTCGGAATAGAGTTGAAACAAGGGTTAAGAAAAGTATGTTCCCCGAAATGCCCGAATATTGGAGACACTCATGATCCAAGAAGCATATTGGGGGTCGTGGCTTGGTCGTGGCTTGGTCGTGGCTTGGTCGTGGCTTGGTCATGGCTTGGTCATGGCTTGGTCATGGCTTGGTCGCAGCTTGGTCGCAGCTTGGTCGCAGCTTGGTCGTAGCTTGCATGAGCTCAATGGATACTATGCAACTGTTGAAACACTAAGTTGTAAAGGAAGAAATGATCTGCTGCCCGCGAAAGGCGAAGGCGTACATAGCCAGGAAAGCAGGGAACCATCTTCCAGACGAAGCAAGTTACAGAAAGGTTGCCGCTAAGACCGAGATCTTGAGGCCTGAAGAGAGAAGACTTCAAATAGAGGAGAGGAAGCAGATGAGGTAGCCCGGAGAAATTTTCAGAATGGAACGGAGAGAAGGCCGGAAAGTATAGAGACGAAGGACAGTAAATCATTACCAGAGACCATACGCGTTGCGAACAACGAGGAGGGTTATATATATGAGAATGCGTGCGGACAAAGAGCAATTTGTGAATTATACTACCTCGAGGAAATGCAGAACGCAAAGCTCGAAGGTTGGAGGGAGCAGGACATGCATCAGTACCACTGTATTAACAACTGGTATGTGACCAGGAACGTAGGATAGATGTACTGCAATGCATTCCCCTGCTAATATTTCCGTTGGTGGTCGCATTAGCCTAACCTCACTAACAGAAACTGTGCATGCCAAGGGAGGCAATATATCAAGGCGCTATCCGCGACATAACCAAAACACGTACAGCAGTTATATTCAAAACCTCATTGCGCCTGTCTGCCATGCCCTTCGGTCCAGCTCAGCTCTCCAGACAGTAGCAGCCACCGGAACACTGGTCTAGAAATCATTCTCGCTCTGTGCCTGCGGCTGGTGTCACATCGTAGGGGGTGCTGATTCCCGCCAAACTATACAACCGACATCGAAATGTATGAAATAAAGATCACGGATGAAGACACGCGGCAGCTTCCATGGAAGATCCTGGATGGTAGAATGGAAGAAAACAACACAACAATGGCCAGTACGTCTAGCGACACAACCCCTAACCTCAATTTTAGCTGTTACTCAGCAAGTTCCGCCACTCTCCTGCACACCTCCCATCGGAGACTCGCGCTTTTCCATTGGCAATTGCTTTATATCCTTTTCTATGTCTTGAACATATTGATAAGCACTCGGTGGACGATGATGAGCCGCAGGGGGTCGTCATACTCGCAAGTCCTCGTCTCTTACACCCTTCCGGAATTGGAGCTGAAGGTCTTTCCCTACAGGAGCTCGTCGATTGGGTACTGGGAGGGCCTTGTGTCATATCTTCGTTGATTCGGACTTCACAGCGTTTCTGGCGTACAGCCTTCCCACAGACAGAGTGTGGTTGACGAAAGGTTGAACATAGAGAATGCGATGATAGAGGCTCGGTGCTACACTAACGAAGTTGACGATAGCCTTGCACCTAAATATATGTACCAGGGGTATAATGATGAGCGTAAGGCCGTCGACTTTGTGAGTTTTTATGTTGCGAAATAATTTTTGGTTCGCAACTGATGACTCTTCTGCAGCTGAACCGTTTACCGAGGAGGTGATAGCGATGAAGAGGGAGCAGCGTATGCTGGGGACTGAGAACTGAGGGTTGATGATATCTCAGCAACATTATGAGAGCCCTAAACACAGGGGGAGCGCACACACCCAGATAGATCCAGGAGAATGTAACATTGTCGATGTGGTGAACTAGTGTTTTGTCGGCCACCGTAGAACTAGTGATGAAGCCGCTTCTCCAGCCGGACCTCTGATCGGATTCAGGACAACGCAAGGGGGCTATATCGAAGAGTTCCACGTATCGCATGTGGAGCTTTGAGGGTGCGGAGAAGTGTGTGACGGCATGAAACCGGGTGGAGGATTATGGCGAGCTCGTGTGTTTTCACAACATCATCTATCAATGCTGGAGTCACTTCTGCAGCTGATGGTTGCATATCCAATTACCGGCGAATAGAGATTTATTGTTATCCTAGTGATACTATGGGAGCCATAAACTTCGGGAGGACTGTCAAGTCTTCGAGTCGGAGCTCTTAGCTTGTTATATTTTTACCAGCTGAGTCGTTGACCGTGGATATGATAGGCTGGATGGTGTCCCAGCAAGTTCTTACGAGCCTTTAGATATCTGTGCTCCTTACTTTGAGAATGAGGAGCATCGTAATGCGGGTGATGTTGTTGTACTTAGTACGAACTTTTATTCGCTGCTTACAGGACTAAGCGATAAAAGTATGATGATCTTAAGCCTTGGCGATAGCTTTGTTCTTCTAAGAGGTGCCTGAGAAGTCGAGTCCGCGATGCATGCAGCGTGCGCATACGGCACAGCACCACTGCATTAATTACGGTATTATTCTCTATGACTCAACACAATAATAGGACCACGCATCCATGCGACGTCCTCAGTCGCCTTCCTTGCATTGGCATACTAGCGCCGCAATGCCTTGAATATCGTCTCTCGATACTTTTCCTCCACATGGTTTACATCTGCTCCAGCTTCGACGAGCAGCCGAATGATCTTCGCACTCCATATGCCTACATGTGCAGCAGCCTGCAACGCGCTCCCAAACTCTCCTCCTCTTGCTTTGACATCGGCACCATTTTCCAGAAGTGCCTTCACAACGCGCACATCAGATCGCGGACTCGCAGCGGCAGCTTGTAGAGCAGTCCCATAATGTCCCCCACGAGCATTAATATCTGCCCCCCGTGCTATGAACAACCGCACCACTTCGGCTTCCAGCCCTAGGTCATCCAGCAGCCATGCGCTCGCTGCAGCCTGCAAAGGGAATCCGTAATGCCCACCCGCCGCGTTGACGTCTGCGCCAAGCTCGAGCAGCAGCCAGGAGAAAAGGTCCCTCATCTTCTTCGCCGGATTTCCATGGGCGGCAGCGGCGGACAGGGCACATCCATAGTATCCCACACCCGCTGTGTTGACGTCCGCGCCGTGGTCCAAAAGCAGCTGAACCACTTTGCGACTGGAGTTGTCCGATGCCAATGACCCCTGCAATGGCGTACCCCAGTACCCGCCTACCGCATTGACGTCCGCGCCCTGTTCGAGCAAGTACCGCACCGTCTTAATGTCGGGCATGTTGGCTGCTACCGCGGCCTGCAGCGCGTTTCCATAGTGCCCGCCGTATGCGTTTACATCCGCACCGTGTTCAACGAGGATGCGCACCACTTCTTCTGAACGTTCTTTATGGTTTCCCGCTGACGCCGCTTGTAGTGCATGCCCGTAGTACCCACCTTCTATATGTACGTCTGCGCCATGTTGGAGGAGTTCTTGACAGATCAACGACATGGCACCTTGCGCTGCCACCTGTAGCGCTGTACAATAGCTCCCCCCTTCTGCGCAGACGTTCACATCTGCGCCCTTTGCGATGAGAAAGCGAACCAGCCGGAGCGTACCACTGTTGCAGGCCATCTGGAGTGGAGTGCGGAGTGTCTTGCCACTGCTGTTGTAGTCGCTGTAGGTGCCGTCCGTCGCATTAATATCAGCTCCATAGTTCAGCAGCATTTGGATAGCATCCTCTGAAGTCTCAGAGTCCCGCCCCGCCGCTGCCATGAGAGCTGTCCCATGGCCCTCTGACAGTGTATGCACATTTGCGCCATGGTCGAGCAGGAGTTGCAAGAGGAGTTTATCATCGGCAACGAGATGGAGTGCTGGGCCATTTGGACCCCCAGGTGCATTGACATCTGCGCCCCGCTCGAGCAGCAAACGCACTACTCTCTCAAAATGCCAGGTGCACGCTGTCTGTAGCGCTGTGCCGAACTGCCATGGTTCGCACCCGTTGACGTCGGCGCTATATTCATCGATCAGTAGGCGCACGATGCGCCGGTTGCCATTGCGGCAGGCAGCCTGTAAAGGGCAGCCGTTTTTTTTGTGTAATTTTCCAGGTGCATTGATGTTTGCCCCTTTGGCGAGCAGTGAACGGATAAGACGTTCATTGGCCTCTGACGCAGCTATGATTAGTGCTTCATCTAAGTCTTCTTGCGCCTCTGGGGTTTCAGTGTCATCATCCAGTCGCCTCTGTGAGCCCCCCCTATCACAATCGCATTCCATCAACTCTGCGGCTGACCCCACTCCGCCGACCCATAAATGGCGCCGTACAATGCCGTGCCTGTACTCCTTCCTTTTAAAAAGAGGCTCATCGAGGGTTCCCGAGCCGGTTTTTTGCCACGTCCCATGCGTCTCCGATTTCGCAAGCAGATGTACAAATGGAATCCCCTTCTTTCCCTCATCATCAAACCCGCGTGGATCCGTCATCGATCTACCGATGACGACGACCAGACTACCCATGCGGCCCTTGAAACGACACTCGGCGTTGAAGTCTAGCGTCGGACATGACAAACTCACTTCAGAGTCACAGAATGATGGATCGGCCAGACTCTGCAATGGAGGGCTGAATTGCTTCACCTCGAGCATCCGCGCACACACCAGGTGCCCTCCCGCTGTCGACGTGTCCTTAATCACAATGTCAAACTTGGGGCAGTAATAGTCAGCAAACACTAGTTCTGACGCACGGTGCGTGACGCCGTCAATGGTGTACATGGGCGGGGCGTTGGGCATGAAGGTTGGCAGGATCGGAAGCAAGCCTGATTTGGGGTTCACGGGGATATCGTACCCAATGGTCAGCCACGCCGGGATGGGGGTTTTGGAAATCAGCTCGAAGATGAGCTCTTCGAGAGGCCGCTCGTAGGAGACGGCTATGGCTACACCGAGGTAGTGCATCATACTGAAGACGAGGTCCTGGGGCTTCGTTGATGTACGAAGCCACATGCTACGCCACGCAGCAATGTGCAGACCTTCGGGTGCATCTAAGTCATAGAGACTGCGTGTGGAGGAGTAGTCGTCGTCGTCTTCAGAGCGATTCTCTTCATCAGAACCAAAGTCTAGCTCTCCAAGTGAACCCTCAAACGAATTGCTTTTGGATTCATTGTCGGAAAGATTCTCCCAGGCATTATCACCATCCTCACTTCCAACATCGTCCTCACCACGATCCTCATCGTCATCCCCAAACGTGATATCACCATCCTCGTCTATACTGTCGTCTGTGTTTGACGCCGTTCCCCCGTTTGACGCCGTTCCCCCGTGCGCCGTCCTCATCCCTGCATTCAGCGCGTCAAGCACCGCTTTGTCATCTCCCAGACATCGAAACGGGAATTCTAGTTCCCACTCCACTGACCGGTCCCCCTCCATCGTCAACGAACCAGATTCAAATAACTCCCCTGGCGTCATCTCCAACAATTCACTCAACCTCACAATCCCCACCCTGCCGTCCAACTTGTCGATACTGACACCTGGTATACTCGAAAATGACCCCGCCAGCGGCCAGTCAATGAGCACAGCGGGATGAAAACATAGTGTCGCCTCCTGGAATGTCCATGCACGCTGCATCCACGTAGACGTCGCATCCAATCCCTGTGCAGCCACTACGCCACCAGGCATCACAATCACTTCTGCTGCATTCGCGTAGATGCGTGCCATGTTGCGGATCTGCAGTACCTTGTCCTCGTGCGAGACTTGGTTGAGGCACAGCAAGTCGAGCCAGAGGTACTTGCATCTAAAATGCGCGGCCGCTGTTGCGGCTTGTACGAGACCTAGCCAACTGATGGTGTGTACGTATCCGCCTGGACCACCACAATCAATACGCAATGGTCTGTTCGCAGCGTTGGCGATGCTTGCAGCGGTGGGGCTGGCCTCCCACACGTGCGATAGTGCTGCGTAGCGGGGCATCGAGGGCGGCGCGGACATATACAACCGGCTGCCATCGCGCGGCATGTCCAGGTCCGTGGGCCACTCGTAAAGGAGGATCTTGGCGCGGGTCTTGTGCAGGAGTGCGGGGACAGAGAGGAGGCGCAGGGCACCAGGAGTGCCGCAGTCGTTGTAGCGCCATACCTGCGTGGCGTTGCCGGATTCTCTTATTTGGAGTAAAGAAGTGCGCTGAGAGCGGATGATGGCGGGCTCGGCTGGTATTTGTTGCGGATAGGTAATCCGGAAGATAGTTTTCGGCTTGGAAGATGAGCGATGGCGGTTTTGTGGCATGGTAGGGATTGTTGAGCCTATCGAGGTCGCTTTCAGCAGTGTTGAGTAATAGGTAGAACATTGCCTTCGTTACCTTGGGTAATCAGGATTCGATGATAGCAGGATGTGTACTATATCGTTAGACTATAATGACAACAAGCAGGGACACGAGAACGACTAGCACTTGCGCCGGGAAACCGAGCTAAGCCACTACACATCGATGGTAGTGTTTATAAGCTTGGTGTGCCGAATGTGGTGACGGCGTTAGAAGTTCTACAGTAGGCTTTGGCGAGAGCGTCAATCGTCTCCTGCCTCGAAATATCACGCTCGTGCTGTGTGATAGTTATTGAGCCTCCATATAGTATTGTTTCCCCGAAGTAAGGTAAGGTCGCTACTTAAAAATATGTAGGAATGACAGCATGAACGGAATTACAGTAACGGACAGCCAAACACAACAAAAACACATATCCTTTTTTGGAGAGAGATCGAGGTACTAGATATTGCAAGTAACTGCGAAAATATCATATTTAGACTTGAATGAACATATTTGCATGAGCCGATTTCTTGTTAGCAAAGTTTTTTGATCCGTGCCCCTCAAAAATTTGGCCAACCCCCCAAAAAAGGCGGGAAAATATGAAAAAATGTGCAATCGACAGATCTCGTCGAGAGCATCCTGAATATGTAAAAAAAATCCTGAAATACCAACGAAAATATAGTCTAAATTAGGCTAAAAAGCGATATTCATCACATGCAGCATGTGATGAATATCATCATAGAGAGATTTCATCAATTTGGTAGAAATCTGCCTATGTTAGATTTCATAGAGGATTGATAATTATTTTTCCTGACAATTAGTATAAATCTGAGCAGATTTTCCATTGCTGGTAAATGAAGCATTCTGCAATATTGTGAATTTTGTCAGAAATTTCTGATTCATGCAGATTTTGCTTAAATCAAAGCATGTAGCATAATGAAACAATTAGATTGCTGTTAGATTTGATCACTATTTAACATTTCAACTGCTTTTTCTCTCACTCAAAATAAAACAATTAGATCATGTTTTCCCTCAGTAGGGAACACACAGCAATATTTATCTGTCATGAATTTGCCTTTCTTTTTAGCAATTGTCATTATCTTATCTTAAGATCTTATCACAGGAAGATCTTATCTCAAGAAGGACACATGGATACTGTATGGATAACATGAGGCAACTGTGCCCATGAGGATAACACATGGCTTTCTTCTTTTTATGAACAATCATTACTTACATGCACAACACACATGTAGCACAACACATTACTTACATGCATAAACCATGAGTAGTACATGTGTAGTACATGAGTTAGGTAGTATTTAGGTACATCATTTGTACTCAGAACCCCAGTCTTGAGCTGGTTGTTTCTCCACTAGCAATACAGTGCTCATGCTATCCCCTTTCCTTTTCCTTCCCTCTGAGTGATTAGACAACTTCAACATTGCACCATTGAGTGTATTGTTTGTGTGTCTGACATTATCCTTGCTGCAATGCATTTTGCAACAATTTTCCATCTTGCAAAATAGTGGGGTCCCAGCAGTGATTAGATTTGTATTGTTCCATACCCAACATGTGCACATATAAGGTTGATTTGGACCCTGAGAGCTCCTAAAAAGTGCATTGAAATGGCTGAAAATTTTGGCCATCCTTAAAACATTGTGGGAAAAACTTCAGAGATGTGTTTTTTGACATCTTTTCAAGTTCTGAGTTCAGATCCACCATCAGTTTTCTTCCAAAAATTCTGGTTGCTGAGATATCTATTTTGTCATGTTTGGCTGTCTGTTACTATATGATAAGAATCTTCAGGCTACACTGCCATTTGAAAGAAATATGGGAAAAAATGTGGGACTCAAACCCTATTTGCGACCTTTTGACAGCTGTCAAACATATTGATGGGAGATCCCTCCAGGATTGAATTCTGGATAATACAGCTACAGTCATGGACAAGCAACATCAACAAATAAAAGTAAATGTTTTGGATGCCTTTGCAAACCATCAGAATTGATAGATAACCACTTAGGGAGTCTCCAGGCCAAATTTCAGATCATTCTATCAAGCCACTCTCCATTTAAGGAAATGGTACCTCAAAATATTGGCTGGCCAGTAAAAAATCACTAAAATCTTGAGAAATAGCACAATCACTTTTTTTTAAGTAGATGAACATGAACCAACTAATTTTGTAGAATTTGTTCAAGCCATTGGGCCAAAAAAAAAAAAGATTGTTATCCCACTCAACATCTATCCCCCCCCTCCTTATGCTACACATAGAGTCTTAGATAATGAAGAAAAAGCAAAAACACAACCTGTCTGGCCTCAAGAATCAATCAAAGCCAGTAGCAGATACATCAGAGGTGCTGGCTGAAATCTCAGAACCAGTTCATGAAGCTCTGGCTGATGATGATTATGAGGATCTTGAGAATCTGGGGTAGAGCACAAGCACAAAGTTGGATAGTTTGAAGCCAACTTGGGAAGATGAAGATTGCTCTGATGAGGATAAAGATGAGTCTGAAATTGAATGTTTTGAGGAAGAATGGGATATGGAGGATATGAAGACTGAAGGCTTACAAGTCAGAATGATGCTTCTTGCAATTGATAATGACAATGATCCATACAATGAGGATTGGATCCTGGAATTGCTACAAAGAAAAAGAATAAGAGCAAAGAAATGTTAGCAGTATTGTCATTTTACATGGTGGATCTTTGATGCTGACTCACATAAAGCTTGGCTGCAGGTGTATTCCAAAGGTCCAGATGTTGGCAGCTGTCATGAATTTGCCTTTTCTTTTGGCAATTATCATTATCTTATGTTTTGGACTTATCACAGGAACATCTATTCTTGAGGATAAACACATGGACACTGCATGGATACCATGAGGCAACTGTGCCCATGAGGACAACACAAGGCTTTCTTCTTTTTACAATTGATCATTACTTACATGCACAGATCATGAGTAGTACATGCATAGTACATGAGTTAGGTAGTATTTAGTTACATCACTTGTATTCAGAACCCCAGTCTTGAGCTGGTCATATCTCCACTAGCAATACAGTGCTCATCCTTACTCCTCCATCCTCTTCTCTCTCTGAGTGATTTAACAACCTCAATATTGCATTATTAAGTGTATTGTTTGTGTGTCTGACAGCAGCAAGTTAGATCATACTCAGCAGCACTATCATGAAATGCTTGCAGACCAGCAGAAACTTGATAGATTTGGATTCACAACACAAGTTTGTGTTCATGACCCAACAATCCAATGAAATAACCAGCAGCTCTCAGATGCTGAGCTGCTGGATATCAAAGCAGACACTCCTATGGTTCCTATGATCAAATCTGTGAAGACTGAAGATGAGATCAACATTGAAGTTCATGAGAACTCACCTTGAGCAATGGATTGGCCACTGGATGATGTTCAAATTTGTCAAGAAACACAAGATCTGCCCAAACTCACCTTCTCTCCAGAAAGACAGGCAATGAGCATTGAGATACAGCAAGAATCCCTCACCCCACCTCAACTCTCTTTTGATCATTCACCACAACCTGTCCAGATATGGCAGGAATCCATCTCTCCACCTCTTCTGCATTTCAATTGAAGTGATCCTGTACCAGATTCCACATCCAACAGTAAAAAATGACATGTAGAGAGTGAAGATGAGCCTGAGGATTCAGACAAAGCATTCAAATTCAGAGCATGATGATGCTGGTCAAGAAGAAGGGCAGGAAGAGGAAATCCACAAGAACTTGGCAGCTACCCCAGACATTTGCAGTTGGGAAGATTTGAGAATCTAGATCAAGGATGATCTCAATAAAGGACATAAATCTCTTGCCTTATCTCAAGTCAATTAATTGATGGTCTTGTGAAATTTTGCAACCCTACAAATCAAAGATTTCAGTTGGATGAATGCTGGTCTGTAGATCACTTGGCAGTGGCAGGAGGCTAATATGTCAAATATCCACTTCACATGTCATGTTTGTTTGCTCACACATTATTATCAAGTCTTTGAGCAGTTGCCACAAGAAAAATGAGGTGGCTATAAAAATGCTTTCTCATTGATGAGGGATGAAGCCATTCAAAATGCTGCCTGTGCATAGCTCACTGACCAATGGACTGGTTTGATCACACCAATGAAAATTCATGAAGCACTCAATAATGAAATACTTGCCGCAGTTGAGATTTCATTGAGTAAACCATTATGTGAATGGACAGCATGATGGTAGTTAGTGAAACTGGGATACACTTGGACTGTGCTTTGTAAAGGTGTTTATATGGATGGACACGATGCAAAGATGTTATGAAATATTGGGTGGAAGTCTTCCTTCCCCACATGAAAGAGTATGAGCATTGCATGGCTCATTGTGAAGGCCCTGAAATGAAGTGTGTTGCACCAATTTTAGTGCCTGGCAAGAAAGAACTTATTGCTGAATTTCAAGATGAATCATGCTGCCATGCCAATGAGCATAAATCCTCTGCATGGTAAGATTTATTTGAGTCTCTCCTTTCAAGTTTAACAGACATTCAGGCTTCATGAAGATCAGCAGATCCTCATAAAGAAAGGTCATGGCTGGCTTCAACATATTTCTGAATTTTCAGAGGAAGTAAACAGCCATCTGGTTTCACTCAATCCAGATGGAAGCATCTGTAACAAAGCCTGCCAGATAATTTATCCTGGAGGTTCCAATGGCAATCCTTACTGGGATTATGAGCAGCTAATTGTGCAAGTTGAAAACAAAGCAATTCCTGTCTTTGAGGAAGCACATCTGGGATGTCAAGCTCTTTTTGTATTTGACCAATCCACAACACATGCAGCACTTGCTCCTGATGCCCTCAAGGCATTCAAGATGAACAAAGGAAATGGTGGGAAACAAAGGAAGCAAAAAGACAGTATGATTCCAGATACTAACCCTTATCCAGAATTTTGAGGAAAAGTTCAAAAGATGATGACAGATGCAGGAGAGCAAAAAGGGCTTCAACAAACCCTTGAAGAGCAAGGCTTCAATGTCACAGGGATGCAAGTGAAATGTGCTCCAGTTTGTCCTTTCAAAAACACAGGCTACTGCATGGCTTGACTTTTAAGAAAACAGGATGGGCAAATGGAAAAAGCTGTGGCACAGCTGTGGCAGGCTGTGCAGGGCCATGCAATACTGTGCATGGCCTACCATGTGTGGAGGGAGTACCATGCAGTATTGTGCAGTACTGTGCATGGCCTACCATGTGGTGAGGAGGTGCAAATGAAAAAAGCTGCAGCAGTCCATGCAGTGCAGTGGACTTATGTGCATACCTTACCACATGTCAGGAGGGTTCCCTGCAGTGCCTTGCACTTCCACACATGGCTTTATGTCAGAAATTTCCCTAGGAATACAATATTGTATCCGATTATCTCAGGATTATATGATGTTGTAACACTTTATATGGTAATTTCTCTGTTAAAAAGCCATTGCAATCCATTACAAATCTGATTGTAATACATTACAATCCTTGTTGTGAATTGAAGTTGCACAGTGGTAAGATAGCTGAACTAGATTGTTAGTTAGGCCTCCTACAGAGGTCCTTATATACTACTATACAAGTATTCTACTGTATTCCAGTAAACTACAGAATCTATCTACTGAGTCAATGATCACTAATCTAATTACTAAGTCCATTACTAAGCCCAACATAACCTCTTCAAGAATGTGCCAGATGTAATTCCAATAATCCTGATTTGAAATATAATCAAGTCAAAACCATGCAATCCAATTATAACACATCATAAGGGTTGCAGATTTTTTCCAACATTTGTGTGAGTACCATGCATGCTGCATTCCATGCACACCTTGGCTTTTGTGAATTGCACACATGGAAAAATCTGCTTAGTAGGGACAGCCAGCCCAGCTTTCCCAATGCAATGAAAAAGTGATTTTAAAAGCACCTACTGCCCTCCCATTTTCTGGATATGTTAGGTTGTTAAAATAATTTTCTACATATCTATAACATTAATTTAGACTAGTAATTTCATTTTCATGATTAATAAATCTACCTAGAACATTTGAAGGTTGGTCATGGGGGTAGATGATTGATAAGTTTTTGTTTTTCAGATATCCTGACCCTATTTTTAAAGTCAATAATTGAGTTTTTGGTAGGATAAACTTAATTTCAGTCCCTGGATGCATCTTCATGACTTTTAAGCTATTATTTACCATCACCTTGCATTACATTGTATTGAAGCACATTGCAGTGCATTACTGTGCATTACTGTGCATGGCTGTGAGGGATCCATGCAGGGCCATGCAGAGCCATGCAGGTGCTGTGTAGTACCATGCAGGGCTGTGCAGAGCTGTGCAGGTGTTGTGTAGTACTGTGCAGGGCTGTGCTGAGCTGTGCAGGTGCTGTGTAGTACCATGCAATACCATGCAGCACCATGTGTGCTAGACTTTCATTAAGACTTGTTGAAAGCATTTCAAGATGCACACTGCAGCTGTGCACCCTTGACTCCTGAATACTCCAAACCTTGAAATTTTGGAGTGGAAAATTGTAGGGTTATTCTGGTTCCCATCTGCTAAGCAGGCATTATACCTAGTGAATTATAGATTGTAGATTCCTATAATAATTTGGACATTTAAACAATTTTGAGGTCATTCATGATCTATTACTACCCTTTGACTGTGATTTTAGAGGCACTACTATTCTCCTACAGTTTGTGCACCATTGAGCAGCTTGAAACTTGAAATTTTGGAGATTGAATTCAGTTCCCCTGCTGGTTGACAGACTAGCCCATAATTTTTTTCTGTTATTAATTGAATTTATTTCCTTCAGCAAATTTTCTCTATAGGTAAAACACTATTGTTACAATTCTTTACTTTGTGACTCGTACCTGCTATGCAACTTTCTTTTCTTTAAAATAGACAATTATCACATGAACAGTTATATTTAGACTAGCCAACAGGAACAATAGTTATACTTAGTACGATGCACACAGACCATTGTATTTTACTATAAGTAGACCTTTGTATTCTGGTCTTGCTCCTCAGCTTGACCTAAGCAAATATACAGCCTTGTGACATCTCACTCTGATCCTTTGAACCTTGACAAACTCAAACCTCTTAGACTCTGTCTAAAGGCTCATCAAACCTAAGCTTCACTTAGACAGTGACTTAACAACTCGACAACTGTCCTATACTCTAGGAAGTGTGTCATACACCGAACCCAGGAACACCGAACCACCAAACTCAACCTTGAGCTTATCACTTGGCTCCATCACCATAACAAAAGGTCAAGCTGAACACCACATTTGTCTTATCCAAGACAGACACCACCAGAACCCCTTGACACCATGTCTTGATTCAGAGCACCCCACTCTGATTCAGAAGAAGAGCACTTGCTCTACAAAACCCCTGAACCCTGAACAGACAACGACACCCCACCTCCAAGTGTGATCACATTTGGACCAGAAGAAACCCCAGAATATCAACCAATAGTGTTGATCAAACCCATGGAACAACCCAGAACCCCATATCTCCCACCAATCTCACAGATTGATATGGCTGATACTGCAGTCAAAACCTCCATTGGGCAAACTGACACTCAGGGAATTGACAAAGAAATCAGGATGGGAACACCATCCCATTTTGACAGAGATTGAACAAAGACAGAGGACTTCCTTGTCAAGATAGGCCTTTATCTAGCTGCAAACAACAAAATCTACAACAACAATGTCAGAAAGATATGCTTTATGCTATCTTACATGAAGGGAGGATCTGCAGGAAAGTGGAAGGCTCTTTGAGTCAAGGAATATACAGCAGGTACATTTCCAACCTT
>JASFDD010000220.1:0-35253 GCA_036937055.1 Nidula microcarpa | reverse complement strand
AAAAGTTGTATATGTTTATAATCTGTACATAAACTTGTAAGTAATTATCTCTTTCTCTTGTACATAGCCTAGATTAGCTTGTAGTCTGTATTTTATCTGTTCATGAATAGATGGCAATGCAATGAGATTGATATCAGAGGTCCAATAAGAGGTTGGTCACACAGGTCACACATCATGTGATGTTCCCAGATTTGCATGAGGCATATCTTACATAAAGTACAAGAGTTCATAGTCTTGTATTGTGTTTACCATGGTGATTTGCCATGTGTGTGGTGGGTAAATTGATGACCTGTCAAAATCTTGTTTGATAAGATGGCTATTGAACCTGTACCTGATGCTCTCGCTATATATAAAGTGCATGCAAAGTCCAGTGTCCAGCATCATCCTTGATTCTGCTTTTTGCTGCCTATCTGCACATCATCATGGATAGATGGCAGAGATAAACTGTGTAGTTGCATTTGGGCTGTCTGAAGGGTCTTTTCTTGTGGGTGCTGGCAGACATGCAAACTTTCAGAACATCCCAAGCACACTGGCTGACAAAGTCAAAGCTTTGGAGCTGCCAGTTCAAAAATATCCTGTGGGTGAACATTGATAGAACAGGAAGATATTGGTGTGGTGCAAGCTCTCAGGGGAAAGGTGCACACTAATATTTTCTGTTGTGAATTGAGAATGAACTGATTAATTATAAGTCCTCCTACAGAGATCCTTTTATACTACTGTACAAGTATTCTACTGTATTCCAGTAAACTACAGAATCTATCTACTGAGTCAATGATCACTAATCTAATTACTAAGTCTATTACTAAGCCTGAGATATTTCCCTTCCAGTAAGTTCATGGTTGTGCCAGATGAATCTCCAACATTTTCTTTTGTGTTTGGCTCATCTTGGTAACAACAATCAATTGTGCAGTGTTTTATTCCATCAAAGCTGGAGATACTCTCAAATCTCATCTTGTTAAGTCTGGTGCCAAGTTTGTGTCTTTTGTGGACCAAGATGCAGAGGGAAATTTAAATCCAAACTCCAAATCTGAAATGTTCTTTTTTGTCAAACACAAGAATGTGGGACACTGGAATGCGCATCTACAAGAATACTATATCAACATGATACACACTCTGCAGAAACATATTGACAATTTTAATGGTGGCTTAAGATGGATTATATTTGGGAAAGGCAAAACACATATTTACCAATTCTTGGGTGGTTTTTTGGTGAACTTTGAAGGAGCTCATGAGGATCCTGAGCACATATTAAATAAGGTAAATAGTGGCACCATAGCATGCTTTTTCAAAAAAGGTTAATTTACCAACTTACTTTCCTTGAAGGCTTTTCACAAATTTGATCCAACAGAAAACCCCTCAGCACCCCATGGACTGTGGACCCTCAACAAGGGATTGGCCTTGTCCCTCTACAATGATAGATATTTCTTTTTAAAGTTTGTAAACATGAAGACTAAGCAAGTGGAGCTGAGATACAATCTTCCACTGAATATGTGAGAGATGTTTGATGATCTATTGGCACTGGCACATACTCCTGAGGAACAGCAAAGTAACTTATCTTGATTGCACAGAAATTTAATTCTAATCAATCTGTTGGATTCAATTTACATAGTATTGAAAGTGAATGAAGAAAATATGATGGCGGATTTTTCTGTGTTTTCATATCCCCAAACCTCCTATTCACAACTTGATTTATGCTCAGATAAGCAGACAACTTGTGCATCATCTTTTCATCACAGCAAATAACACAAGTAGTGCCTCATCCTGTACTAAATTGTTCTATAGAGCTTGCAAGCATCCATGGGAATGATGCTGAAAAATATTGTAACCCATGGAGAGATATTGTTCAGCACTGTTCCTGGTCTTGTGCAGTTCAAAATGTTCTTGGAGAGGAAGTACTTTTCAGGAGGTTGCTAGAAATATTATGCATTGATCTTGAAAATGTGAGCTGAATATAACTCCTTGAAGGGGAGGTTTAATCTCTTGAAGATTAACAATATCCACTTTTTCCAGGTCATTATTACAATCAATAGTATACAAATTCTTTTTCACCCATAACATGTTGATGATATGTTTCAAATCCTGAATATGTGTGTTTGATAATGAGCATTCAGTTAGTATTTCAAGCTCAGTACCAGTTATTTATAATTGGGGCACTCATCATGAGGAAGTTAAGTATGCTTGACTTTGTGTTTACATCAATCCTATAATTTAAATAGCAAGTTTGCAGCATGTCCATGTGGCTTGAATTGTATTGTGGTGCCCATATCATGGAATTGTGCATTCCACTTAGTGTTTGTGGTGAAGCACTCAAAGCTGGTGAAAAATTATCCACAGGAGGCTCTGTACCAATAAGATGCTATTTCTCAAAAAAAAAAAAAATATGCCCCCAAAATTGGTGTAACTAACTAAATATATGTTAAAGGAAGCAGGCCTAATTGCCAATCATCTCACTTGGTTGTAAAGCTCATTAGATTATGGAACACACCCATGATATAGGTACCACAGCATCAATGCAGCCACATGGACCCACTGCAAACTCACTAATGGTACTGAACACAAGGAAGGTGTCAAGACCTGAACACAGCCAGACAGAAAGGGGGATACAGCTGAGGTGCAAATCCAATGACACACATAGATGATAGGCAAGGTAGGACATTGGCTTCAGATCATGTGCTGTGCCACCCACTATCCTAGTCCTGTATTTAGAATAGATAGATGATGAGAACAGAGTTTAAGGTAGATAACAAGAGCTCAGCTCATTGACAAGAAAGCAAGAGTTTGGCTGAATGTCAGCTGGAGTGAGCAGAGGATCAGACAAGAGGGTGAGAGAATAGAGAGAGGATATCAAGCCAGAAAGTGGATTCACAATGCACTTAACAAACTAAAGGACTGCAACTTGAGTACTACTACTTATATACTATTCCTAGAGATAAGCTATCTAGTACTAGTTAAAATGGGGGTGTATAAAGCATGTGGGTGTAATGGTCATGTTATATCTACAGCATGGAGAGAGTATCAGATGAGCAGAGGAACATATGGAGACTGAGATGGATAGCTAGAGGACATTGTGGATGTAAGAGATAATTTGAAAAGAGACTAGTATGAAATGGAGACTTAATATGGAATATCTGAAACATGTATTCAGTGGAGATGTGGCTGACACAGCTGAGGCTCAGCTGCAAGGACTTGGGATTGTGGTGAGTTGAGGTGTGATTCCTTAGTTCACATGCATGATAAGGTATTAGGTTTATTAGGCCTTCAGGTTCAAATCATTGGACCCATCACCCAATATGCTGAAAGTGATTATAATCTGAATATACTTGCTCAGCATCAAAGTCTATGTAAATTTTATCAAATGTTTTATGCAATGACATATATATGTCAAAACCTGAGTAGGCCAGCTAAAGAGACAGTACAGCTGAAGCATGGTCCAATGATACATAAAGATGAGAGGCAAGGTAGGGCATTGGCTTCAGCTTATGTGCTGCACCTCCCACTATCTTAGCCCTGTGACAAGAAATGAGGACAGAGGTTAGAATAGTCAATGAGAACTCAGCTTGTCAACAAGGGGACAACTGTTATGGTGATTAAATCAAGTAATAGGTTTAAAGCAAAGTTCTGTAGTTCTGTGGTTTGATGTTCAATGTATGACACACTTCCTGTGAGACATTTCATTGATTTTGATTAAACATTCATTGCACTCCATGATACTTTTTGTTTAAACAGACAATTTTTAAACACTAAAATGTTACTATAGATGGTGTAAATGGCAATAGGTGGGTGTCTACATAGTATGTTTAAACATGTTTAAACAATGTAAAAACATTTAAATACTTAAACATAATTTTCAGAAGGCCAACAGCAAGATTTGAACCAAAGCCCTTGTGAAAATGATGAAGTAGTAAACACAAGATTATCCACTAAGCAATGGAGACATTACCAGTTACTAAACAAATTAACTTATGACACTTACTTTTCCCTGACAAAATTAACTTGTGCTAAATTTTTGCAGGACAAGTAAGCTAAACAAGTAAAATAAAGCTTATGTAACTTTATCAATGAATAAATAAATGCATAATTGTCTTCTATGGTATTGATTCCCATTTAAAAAGAGCATAAGCTACATTAAAAGCAACCTGCCTTGTCAGACTTAGCAAAATTTTGGACACTAGAACATCTGGATGTCATGAGTAAAATAGTTATCATAACCTACTTTATTAATGGTGTTATAGCCAAGTGGTTATTTGTGCTTTGCATCAAGGGGTCAATGATTGCTAGGTTGTATGTTTGAATCCCATTGTAATTACCTTCATAATTATTTAACTTTGCTTAAACATTGTTTAAATAAGAGCTTGTGTCCTAGATAGATAGATAAGGGAATACATAAAAATGTATGAACTTCATTAATTAAACTAAATCATTATGCTAATAAGCTGTTTAAACAATTTCCATTTAAACAAAATTGTCATGGCATGCAATGGCTGCTTAATCAAAATCAATGAAGTTACTGTTCCTGTCATAAGGGACAGTTGTTGAGTCACTAAGTCTCTGTCCAGGAGAAGCTTAGGTTTGATGAGCCTCGAGTCAAAGTCTTAGAAGTTTAAGTTCATTGAAGTTTCAAGGGGTCCAAGTATGAATGTCACAAGGCTTATATTTGCCTAGATCAAGCTGAAGAGCAAGACCAGAGTACAAAGGTCTACTTATATTAAACTATGATGGTCTGTGTACAATGTACTGAGTATAACTATTGTTGACATTGGCTGGTCCAAATATAACTGTCCATGTGATGATCATCTGTTTTAAAGAAAAGAAAGTTGCATAGCAGGTATGAATAATGAGGTAAAGAATTGTAACATTACCCCCCTCTTATAATCAAGTTCTCCAAGCTTGATTCAGTGATAGGGTTCCCCTGTCCTGTTTGCAATGGCATCATCAGGGACACTAAAATCATCCTTGGGATATTTTTCATGTACTCCTCATAAAGGGCATTGAGGTGAGTAATGTCCAGGTCCAATCTTTATAACAGATTTGGCATCAAAATTCTCTGCAACTGGATCTTCACTGTCTGACCTTCTTGCAGATGTAGCATTCCTTGTTTGTCAAGGAACACAGTCTCAGCCTGTGTCTGTACAGTGTTGGTGTGTGTCAGTACAGGGTTGAAGGTTCTCCTGCAGGAGGGGTTGCATCAACTTGGATGGGGAAATTCTGTGCTTCAGGGGAATGCATGCATCTAAAGTGCACACTTTTCTTACCATGGTGTTCTGGGGTTAGATGAGATCACAGAGTCCACATTCTATCACTGTTTCCAAAGTGTCATCCATATCATGAACTTGTGTGTTCATGAGTGTCTGCATTCTGTAAAACTGCTCTCATTGATTATACATGGCTTGGATGAGGGTAGAAAGAGCTTTGTCACCAGATGCAGCAACCCTTTGGGCCACATGAATGTCTTGAGTCAGGTTTCTGAGCAAGTTTTTACACTGCTCAGTGATGAAGGTGGTAGAGTTCTGGGAAGTGGTGGTTTCAGCAGGGATGAAAGGCATAGTGGTTTTGAGGGATAGTAGACAACTGCAGTGATGCTGTTGTCTGGTCCTTACAGCAGTAAATTCTTATATCTGTTCAGGATATTTGGAGAGTTCTGAAGGTTTGATTCCACAAGCCATTCATCTGAGGCAGTGGGATAACCAACCCACTTCACAAGATATTGCATGCCTCTGCATTGTTTTTGATGTCCCATGATTGTTTTGACTTCACATGCTTCTGCTTCATCAATCAGGTCAGGAGGGGGTTCAATGAAGTTTGGTCCATGTGCTTTGTTTTCCTTATAAGTTGTGAGGAGTCCTGCATGGAAAATAGGGTGGGTTTGCCAATGTTCTGGAATTTTGAGGCTCTTGGCTTCCAACCACACCTTCTGTCTGACTGTGAAGGGTTCAAAGTTTTTCCAGTTCTGTTGTAAGACCATTTGTCAAGCAAGCTTGTGCATTGATGCAGCTTCTTCTCAGGCTCATTTCAGGGTGTCTATGCATTGTTCCACACTTGGAACATTCATTTGATCAGTGATTCCAGGGATGGATTTTGGATTTTACCCCCATCATGAGCAAGAATGAGGTTTGTTTCCTTGCCAAATGTTCATAGTTGTTGTGGGTGAATTCTGCCATAGGCAGCAGGTTCCACCAAGTCTCTTGGTTGCTTGAGCAGAACAATCAAAGGTAGACTTCAACTTCCTGTTTAACTTGTTCTGTTTTGCCATCTGTCTGGGGATGATATGCTATGTTCATTACGAGTCTGATTCTGAGGAGTCTTTCAAGTTCTTGGAAGACATTGGCAGCACATTGGGAATCTCTGTCAGAGAGGATTTGCTGTGGGAGTCCAAATCATCATTATGCATTGTTCAGGATCAGGTTTGCTATTCCAAGTGCATTGATCTTCTTGTTGCAAGGGATTAAAATTACCCCCTTTGTAGATGAGTGGTCAACCATGACCAATATTGAGTCATCTCTGTTATTTTTAGGTAAGTCTGTGACAAGGCCCATGGTAATGTGGGAGAATGGATATGTCCCTGCTGGTGCTGCAATCAGTGTTATTGGTGGTGTCATGGGATGCATGTTAACCTTCATTTGTTGACAGTTGACACATTCATCAACATATTTCTTGATAAAGATGTACATTCCTGGCCACCAGTATTTGCATTTGATCAGTTCAAGAGTTCCATACTTTCCAAAATGTCCTGCCAGTTGTGAATCATGATATCATTTTACTAAGTTCCTTTGGAGTTCATCATTTTCTAGGATATAGAATTTGTCCCAAAAAAAACACAATGCCATTTTCAAGTTTCCAGTTTGAAAGAACAGATTTGATCATTTGGAACTCTGTTTGTTTTGAGGGCTGTAATTACATCTGCCATGAGGTCATCTTTCATGACAGCTTCTGTGATAGCCAAATGGAGTTCTGTGTCAATTACTTTCACAAAAAGGTGGTCTGGAAGCATGGCCATGTCTTCATTGTCTGTATCTTCATCAGGCAGAGGTCTTCTTGTCATGACAAGGCATCTGATTGTACCATCTTTGATCCAGGTACATGGATCAAATTGAGGTCAAATTCTGATAGGAATAGGCTCCAACATGCTTGGCATCTATTCAATTTTTTTGCCATTTGGAAGTAGGTCAGGTTTTTGTGATCTGATAGGATCATCATTGAGAATGAAGCTCTGAGGAGGTAGTGGCACCAAGTCTCAAGTGCTCCTACAATTGCTAAGAGTTCTCAGTCATATATCTCATAATTCCTTTCTGGTGCAGAGAAGGAATGAGAGATATATCCACATGGGTGCCAATTGCCATTGATATCCTGTTGTTTCAGGACTGCACCAGTTTCCCATTTAGAAGTGTCTGATTCTATGAGAAATGATTTGTTTGTGTCAGGGATGAACAAGACCAGTTTCTCAAGGAATTTCTGTTTGAGCTTGTCAAATGCTTTTTGGTATTCAGGGTCCATTCAAAATTTTTGTCTTTCTTGGTAAGGTCATTCAGAGGTCATGTGATGTCTCAATAGTGTCTGATGAACTTTCTGTAGAAGTTTCCAAATCCAAGGAAAGGATCATAATCCTTTTACTGTGACAGGGGTTTTCCTGTCTTGGATTCCTGCAAGCTTTGCAGAGTCCATTGCTACAATTCCTGGTCTGATGACAAGACCAAGGAAATCAATTTCCTATGTGTTGAACTTCCACTTTTTGGGTTGTAAGTACAAGTCATGTTGTTGTAGTTGTTCCAAGACACAAATTGTTTGTGTTTTGTGTTCTTCCATATTCATAAAAAAGATAATGATGTCATCCATGTAGATGATGATCCATCCTTCATCAATTCTATCTTTGAAGGCATCATTCATGAATGCCTGGAAAGTTCTAGGGGAATTGCATAATCCAAAGAACATGATGGTCAGTTTGTAAAGTCTGTGATTTGTCTTGAAAGCTGCTTTCCATTGGTCTCCTTTGATCCAGACATTGTTGTAACCATTTCAGAGGTCCATCTTGGAGAATACCATTGCATATTTCAGCTTATCTACTAAGTTGCTTATGAGTGGGAGTGGATAAGTGTTCTTGATTGTTCCATTGTTTAGGTATCAGTAATCCCAACAGGGTCAAAAAGCTCCTTCTTTATTTGATACAAAGAAGAATGGGGAGGCTATTGGTGACTTTTATGATCAAATATACTTCTTCCAAAGGTTTTCTTCAAGTCCTAGAGTTTCTGTTCAGTTGGTGTCAAGAGGTAAATCTTGCAGTCCCATGGTGTAAATTCTGGTTTCAGGTTGATGGCATGATCATAGGGGATTGTGACTGTGACTGTTTCCCTTTGTTTCTTGTCATTTTCTCTGGATTTTCTGATCATTTCAGAGAAATTAGGTCTAATTTGAGAAGGGATGATTTCCAGAGTACATTTGTGCCAGTCAATTCTTGGATTCACCTGGGACAACCAGAGAGGTCAAGAATTATCTGTTCTTTGCCAAGGCCAGATATGAGAAATCAAGTTTGGAGTTTTGTTCCTCTGATGTGAAGGTTCTGCCAGGTGTAATGCATAATTCTTCCTGTTTTGTTCCTTGTTCCATTGATGTTGTAGACCATGATGTGTTTTTTTAAAGGTTCCATTTTTAGATCATAGTGTTTAGCAAACTTTTGATCCAAAAAGATTCTTCCAGCTCCTGAGTCAATGAGGGGTTTTGTTTCAACTTTTCTCTCAGTAATTTTAACATTGATGTTCATAGAGTTTCAATTCTTGGTAGCTACAATTACATTTGAGAGAGTAATGGAAGGCTGAAAAGGGGCTGTTGTTTGAAGCATAGAATAGCAATAAAATTGCTGTACTCCTTTGCTAATGCTCACAACCTCTCAAGTTTATGGGGGCATGTCTGAAATGAAATATATTTGAAAAGTTATACAAGATAGTTCAAGATAAAATGGAAAATGATGTCTGGTGATATTCTAGCTAGATGTAGCGATGGTCTTCCTTTCCTCTAATCTAGCTTCTGTGATCATTGGGGTGGTCTTTCTATCTCTAACAACTTCCAAAGCCAACTTATTTCATGAGTGGAGGTGGTTCTCCTTTTTATAAGTTTGCAAATTTCTAAGGGTGGTCTTCCTTCCCTTACAAACTCCAGTGAATTCTCTAAGCTAGAAGGAATGGTCTTCCTTTCCCTTATGATCCCAAAGACAGTGGTCTTTCTTCTGTCTTAGAACAAAGTTTCAAGGAAATGGTCTTCCTTTCTCCTGAAATTGCACTTTTCAACTAACTATGTCAGAGGAATGGTCTTCCTTTCCCTTAGACTTCTCAAATGCAAGTATTGTACTTAGGACTTAGCCCTCTGACACAGTTGTCTTGAGTCAAGTCCTCTGCCCTCTTAAAGGTATAGTATTTAAGTAGTTTTGCTCTCAGAAGACTAGCTCTAGCTAGTCTATCTAAGTCCTAACAGAGCTGAGATTGGCTTGAGTCCTCTGACTTAGTGTTTGCAGAAGCTGGCAGGCTCATCACTGCAGACCACTTTGCAAGAGAATGGGGGCAAAATCCCTGTTGTTTTTTTTCTCTTGCTCTCAAGTATTTATCTATCTTCTAGCTTCTATTTTTAGCTGCACTGCTGACCAATTCCTTGGTAGCCTGCTAATGATTCAGGCATCTCTGTTATGGATCAAATGTTTAGCAATGTTTAACTTCAGAGCTTGTATCATTCTGGTGTTCTTCTGTGAGATTTCACTTCTTTCTTGGAGCCTAGGACATGCCCAAAAACACTGCTACTTCAGGGGCTCCATGGTTTTTGTTCAGTCAAAGTGCTGTGAACTTTTCTTCTTAGCTAGTGTAGCCCAAATATTCTTTGTATTATTTTTGTGTGGCCTGTCCATGTATCATCACCACAACAGCATTCTTCCATACAATATTCTGACTATGTTTCTGCATGCAATTTTATATGTACATGTTATGCCTTACCTTTGTTGCCAAACAAAGGCACCATGGCCTTGGCTCAGCTGCATGGCTAGTCTATAGGCACCCTTAGACCCAACTCAGCTGTCTAGGTACACATTGGCTCTGTCTGGATCCCAGCTACCAGGTGCTATATTTAGCACTGCTGCACTTCCAGTTTTACTCTGCACTAGTTAGACATACCATCCTCTGTACTTATGGCTTCCACTGTTGTGTGTTACTCTGTTGTAGATACCTGGCTCCACTAGTATAATAGTTCTGATTACAAAATGCAAAATTTCCCTGGTGTTTGGGTGCAGGTTTGCACAGGGTATATTAAGGTGGAGCTAGCATTGGCCTAGTCCACCACTTTAAAAACCCTGTTTCTCAATCTCATCATAGGCCTTTTCTCAGTCTTGTTCAGGGGGTTCATCCATCTTAGCTCTGATGTGAGCTACAGTGTCCCTGTAGTTCTTCTTCTGGGGTGCAGGGGCACTAGTTATAGAATTCTGGGAATTTCCAGGATACTTAGTGCAGTCTTGAGATAGATGCCCTACTTTGAAACAGCAAAAGCAAGCTCCTTTCTTCATCAGATCAGTTCATTGCTTGTCCATGAGTTTTCCGGTGGATATTTTATCTATATCCATGGCATTTGGGTCACATTTAGTGACTGGGATTGGGGTTGGGATGTATCAAGGAATATGGAAGTGTTGTTCACTATTCTGGTTCTGGTTTCCTCTTTGGGTTCTGAGTCTGGCAGCAATTGCTGCTCTGTGTCTATAGTTGTTGTACTGAGCAGCATATTGTACCAGTCCTTGATGGTCAAAGGAACAGTATCTCATTCATGAATCTTTGTGAGAAGACTGGGCTTTAGTCCTTCCATGAAGTATTCAATGAGGGCAATGTCCATGTTGAGTCCTGATTTGGCAGCTAGGGTCTGGAACTTCAAGATGTATTCATCAGTAGTTCTGGTCATTCAGAGGTTCTTTAGCTGAAGACATACTTCTCCTGCTGTATCAGAGGCTTGGAATGCTTGCATAGAAGCTTGTTTAAATTCTTTGAATGTTGGGAATACAGCATTTGGGGCTGTGTATTCCTTGACTTGAAGAGCTTTTCACTTTCCTGCAGATCCTCCTTACATGTAAGATAGCATAAAGCATATCTTTTTGTTGGCATCATTGTAAGTCCTTGAATTGGCAGCAAGGTAAAGACAAGGAATTCTTCTATCTTTGTTTGATCTCCATCAAAATAGGATGGTGTTCCTATTTTGATTTCTTTGTTATTTCCTAGTGTTTCAACTTCTGCAGCAATCTGTGCAGCAGTGGTGTCTTCCATTTTGATCTGTGGGATTGGTGGAAAATATGGGGTTCTGGGTAGTTCTGTAGGTTTGATCAACACTACTGGTAGATATTCTGGGGTTTCCTCTGGTCCAAATGTGATTGCACTTGAAAGTGGGGTGTCATTCAGCACTTTACACTCTCCCACAGGTTACATCAAGTGTCCATGTAATTCCAGAGGGAAATAAGCCAAAGTCACAATGTGACAGATATTTTAATACTATGTGACAAAATATATAGCTTAACTCCTTATTTGTCACTGTGGGAAATTTCTAAAAATAGGCATTGAGCCAAATCATAGCCACTGTCTGGGTGATGCCATATATAGTAAAAGTACATTGTAAAACACTTTCCTTAATTGAGAAAAATGCAAAACACTTTCCAAATATAAATTTTTTTGTCAAATAGCCTCTATTAATAGCTAGGTTATATAGCTTAATTCCTTATTTGTTATTGTGGAAATTTTCTAAAAATAGATTTTGAGCTAAATCATAGCCACTATCTAGGTGATGCTATATATAGTAAAAGTACATTTTAAAACAATTTTCTTATTGAGAAAAATGCAAAATACTTTCCAAATATTGGTTGTTTTGTCAATTAGTTTCTGTTAATAGCTATTTTTAGCATAATAAACTCATTCTCTATTCTATTTTTAGAAGAGCATATTACATCATATAATACAATACTGTCTTTTCCATGCTAATAATTAAGGAATTAAATCTTTAATTTGTTAGTATGAGAAATTTCTAAAAATAGAACTGTAGTTAAATCTGTTTGAAATATGTTTTGCAGTTTGTCAACAGGCAAAGTGTTTAATGATATAATTTGATTATATACCAGTTTAACTAAATAGCAGCTAAGATATAGTTAATGCTATATTTTTAGAATTTCTCATGCTAACAAATTAGGAATTTGATTCCTTAATTTTTAGTGTAAACAAGATATTACTGTATTACATGATGTAATATGCTTTTCCAAAAATAGAACAGAGAATGAATTTATTATGCCAAAAATAGCTATTAAAAGAAGCAATTTGACAAAAAGAACCAATATTTGGAAAGTATTTTGCATTTTTATCAATGAGGAAAGTGTTTTACAGTGTGATTTTACTATATATAGCATCACCCAGACAGTGGCTATGATTTAGTTCAAAATCTTTTTTAGAATTTGTTCACCTTGACAAATAAGGAATTAAGCTATATAACCTAACTATTAATTAAATCAATTTGACAAAAAAAACCCATATTTGAAATGTATTTTGCATTTTTCTCAATAAGGAAAGTGTTTTACAATGTACTTTTACTATATATAGCATCACCCAGATAGTGGCTATGATTTAGCTTAAAATCTTTTTTTAGAAATTCCCCATAGTGATAAATAAGAAATTAAGCTATATATCCTATCACATAGCAATAAAATACCAGTCACATTGTGACTTTGGCTTACTTCCCTCTGGAATTAGATGGAATTCCATGGATTCTATGTGGAACTCATGGGGGAGTGTAAAGACCTCAGTGTTGTTGTCTGTTTGGGGATCTAGGGTTTCATAGGTTGAGTGTTCTTCTTCTGAGTCAGACTTGGGTGCTCTGAACCAAGAAATGGTGTTGGTGGGTTCTGGTGATGTTTGTCTTGGATAAGATAGACATGGTGTTCAGCTTGACCTTTTGTTATGGTGATTAAGTCAAGTAATAGGTTTGAAGCAAAGTTCTGTAATTCTGTGGTTCAATGTTCAATGTATGGTACACTTCCTGTCATAAGGGACAGTTATTGAGTACCTAAGTCTCTGTCTAGGAGAAGCTTAGTTTTGATGAGCCTCAAGACAAAGTCTTAGAGGTTTAAGTTTATCAAAGTTTCAAGGGGTTGGAGTGAGCATGTCACAAGGCTTATATTTGCCTAGGTCAAGCTGAGGAGCAAGACCAGAGTACAAAGGTCTACTTATATTAAACTATAATGGTCTGTGTGCAATGTACTAAGTACAACTATTGTTGTTGTTGGCTAGTCCAAATAGAGAGATTGTGATTATCACACTGGGTGAAACTGGCATTGTGATTGTCACACCTGGTAATAATTGTGATGTGATTTAGAGCCAATTTTTGGGGCTATTGTGGAGCCATTGAATTTGTGGTGAGCCCTCAACAAAATTATTGACAAAGATTTATATTTCTGTGACCTTAATACTCATCCAGATTTCTCAATTTTTTTGCTAAATGATAGATTGGAACTGTACTTTTCCACTCATAAATTTTCAAATTTATGTATTCATTTCTTGGTTCCAAATTCAAGAAACAAAATTGCATTCTAAATATCACCCAGTATGTTAATCACAATCTCTCTAATATAACTGTCCATGTGATAATCATCTGTTTTAAAGAAAAGAAAGTCACATAGTAGGTATGAATAACAAGGTAAAGAATTGTAACAACAAGAGTACAGCCAAAGGTTTATCAATGTGGCTAGAGATCAGACAAGGGGATGAGAGAGTAGAGAGCATATCAAGCCAGAAGGTGGATTGACAAGGCAATTAATGAACTGGAGAACTACAACATGATACCACTGCATTGTAAGGGCTGGATTCCTGACAAACCTCAGAATTAGATTAGATGGGCCCAGAGGTGAACTGGTCAAGGCAAGTGGCATTTCAACTTCAATAAAAGACTACAAGGAAGGAGGGAAGTTGTTGGAAAAGGCAGAGGGGGAGGCAACATGTCAGCAGTTAGCACTGATACTCATGCAAATTGTGTGGAACCACAATGGGATGATGGGAAAGCAGAAATAGCATTGTAATACACAAATCTTTCCAAAATAAAGCTCTTAATTTTTCTAAATGCTGCCAGAATGCACAGAAATGTGACATTTCATGGACTTTGATTAAATGTTTATCATTTCCCATATAAACTTTTTTTTAAACAGGAGCTATTTAAACAGCTTATTGCTGATATAATACCAGGGAGAAGGCTAATTTAGAATGTGTTTAAATATCACTTAAAATTTGCTTAAACACTCACCTAATATTTAGCATTCAGAAATGTTATAATGTGCTAAAATCCTGTTTAAAATGTTTAGACAATTGTTTAAATGGATATTTACATATACAAATCAACACTTGACAATAGCAGGGTTCAAACACATACCTCTGTGGTCAACATGTTTGTTGTATTGCATCCTCTACATTAACCATTAAGCTATATAGCTGTTTACACAAACCATAAATGGAGCTACTTTGAAATGCTATTAATCAATCCTACTTAAGGAAATAAGCACACAATCTCACAATGTATAGCCAAATCTGTGTCATATATTTGTATATTACTTAACTCATACCTACTTGAATCAAGCACATTCATAGTGGTCCAAATTTAATAAGTCACAGGAATAGATTTAAAGTTATCATGGTTCTCCTTTCAAGAATTTGGTAAGCTGCTATGGCTTAGTGGTTAAAGGTCAGAATCCATTCCTCTTTATAATCAAAGAGGTTTCAAGTTCAAATCCCTTCATGGCCTTGTTGTGATTTTATAATTGGATCTATTTAAAATTTTTAAATGAAGTTTTAATAACACAGTTTCTCCCCTATTATATCAGTAAGACACTGTTTAAACAGCTTCTGTTTTAAAAAAGTTCAACATGGGAGATGATGAATATTTAATCATATTCCATGAATTTACTGCAGGAATCTTGTATATATTTGAATTCTGACTAAATTAATGCCTTTTACATCAAATTCCAGCAACTCCTGCAGATTCTAGTTGGTTCTGATATACAGTAAGAAACAGCCAAACACAAAAAAATGGATATCTCAGCAACCAGATTTTTTGGAGGAAAACTGATGGTGGATCTGAACTCAGATCTTGAAAAGGTGTCAAAAAACACATCTCCAAACTTTTTCCCACAACATTTAGGGATGGCCAAATTTTTCAGCCATTTCAACACACTTTTTAGGCACTCTCAGGGTCCAAATTGACCTTATATGTGCATATGTTGGGTATAGAATGATACAAATCTAATTCAGTTCAGTACAGCCTCAATTGACATCATTACCCTTTCTATGACCTCCTGATGTGCCTTTTGGCATTGAACTGCCCAGGCAGCTTCCTTCCCAGTAAATCCCTTCCAATGGGCACTCATGAATCACCAAGAGTGATTTATGAACTGACAAATAACCTTAGGCAGACAGGTGTTTAGATACTGATGTGCAAGGTCTTTTGCATCTGAAAAGCCCTTCTTCAGCACCTCCCTGTAGCAATACTTGGCCCAACCCCAATACTAATGGTAGTTAGTATAAATTTATGTACTAGTGGTCAATAAAATGAAAAGACTTGACCATTTTTATAGGATTAGCAAATTGTAAACTGACAGCAACATCACATCTCCAGTTCCTCACTGCAATTGTTTAATCTACATTGCTGGAAAAATGGAAATTTCTACTTCCTGGCAATATAAATTTTATTTTATTTCATTGAGAGGTTGTGAAGCTACTGTTGAAATAGTCATAAGTGACCTAGTTTTGCAAAATCTGCCTGATGTTCCTGGGTTATCCATGGCTCCAATTTTTTTCAAAAAAAAAGGCAGAATTATACTTAGAATACTTGTTTGAGTATGTGTGCCAAGCTTCAGACCTCAATTGGCAGTAGTTGCGGCATGATTCGCGATTTACAACACTAAGTCATTTTGCAACACTGCGGGAATAATAGTATGGGTGGCTACCGCCGACTAGAGGCGGATTATGTAATGGAATTTTTAGCCTAATTTAGACTATATTTTTGTTGGTATTTCAGGATTATTTTACATATTCAGAGTGCTCTCGATGAGATCTTTTGATTGCACACTTTTTCATATTTCTCCCCTTTTTGGGGGGGGGTTTGGCCAAATTTTTGACGGTCACGGATCAAAAAACTTCGCTAACGAGAAATCGGCTCGTGCTAATATGTTCATTCAAGTCTAAATATGATGTTTTCACAGTTATTTGCAATATCTAGTACCTCGATCCCTCTCCAAAAAAGGATATATGTTTTTGTCGTGTTTGGTTGTCCCTTACCGCACATTCCTCTGGATTCCTGCAGATGCCTGCAGAATCTGGTGGATTCTATCTATTCCATGGGGAATTAGTGGGGGAACTAAAAGTACTGTTTTCCTTTCAGCCTCCATCTTTGGTTGACTTTTCCCTCATGAGTTTGGGTGTGTTGAGCTTCACCTCTTATTCCAGATCAATCACAAGTCTATTCAAAGAGGAACCTGAATGTAAAAGTAATATAAGGGAAGTGTTTTTGTACCTGTGGCCTATTCAATTTTCGAAGGTTTTCCGTCACAACCTAGGGTTATATTTCAATGTAAGAGATCATCAGGCTTGCATAGGCTTACATTGATTCATCACGCTGATACTTTTGGTGAAACCACTCACCTTTTCAGTGATCTGAACGTTAACAGGATCCACAGCCTCCATCAATTCATCAATGCAAGCTAGGATTATATAACCTTATCCCGCCCTTTATCAGAACGATATAAGTTTCAGATATTGTATTTCTTACAAATTCTTATAAGCGCTTATCCTTCCGTCACCAAAAACCCGATGATCAATCTCGGAACGAGTCTCGACTTTCGAGAGTCGTGAGTCCTCACAACCCACTGAAATGTTTTGGTTTCTATCTTCTATCCTCTTAGAACCGCCTTCTGTTTAGAATCAGAGTTGTAGGGTAACGTAGATTGCATGCTAGAAAAATGAAATATGCAGAGATAAGTTGGGGTAGAAGGTATGTGGCTTTATGTTCTCAAATGCGGCAAATTTCTCACCGAAAAATCAACGGTAAGCTCTAAACCCCTCTCGAGCATGAGTAACATGAGGGGAGAATATCCTGGTTGCAGAGGTGACCTCAGGTTACTGTCCTACCCTGTATGAGGCATGTTGCGTGACCAGAAGTCATGGCATGAATCAGCATGACCATCAAGCTCGTTTATTACCACTCGAGCAAATGCTCCTGGTGCATGCTCGTTGGTCGTTGATGGGTTTTCGGTTACGAATACGTCAGTCGTCGACAAAATCGAGAACACGATTAGAGCTGCAGCTCAGCCTCTTAATCGATCTTCCAAAAATCTTTGATCACTCATCTACTCTTTCCGTCACTTCTACCTCGAACTTCCTGTGTCCACCACTTGACGAGCGCCTGCTCTAGGGCAGCCTACATTGCCGATCGTGCAGCGAGGTTCATATCCACTTATCTGCCAATACTCCGGTAGTTCTGGTCCTGATTTAGCAGATCTTTAGGGTGGATACAGCATCAGCTTCAGAGATCGGATCCTACGGACTGTCAAGGCCAGTACTCTAGCTAGTCACATCCGGCGGCATTTCTAGGGAAGCCTCCACCTTAAGATCTAGATATATGGACTGCGATCAACGCATGCCCCCATCGTGAGGCTGGAGGGTGTTAAGGGTATGATATGTAAGTATAATTCACGAAGTCTGATCCTCATCTGCTTGCACATTGATATATACCGTTCGCAGCGGGACAAAAACATCAATGGGGAGCTAATAGACGTGCTAGGGATAATTGTCTGGGCCGGTTGAATTAAGACTGAAAGTGATTATATGGGTATCCGGAGAATTTTATTCTGATGTTTCCATTGGTAGCCGAATTGTTTCAAATTCTTGCCTGGACCTATGAAGATGTAGCGCCAGTGGTAGATATGTAATTCTTATGAGCCTTTTCTATCAACACTAACAAGGTCGTATTATTCATTCGTCATACCAGTGTCCTTTCGTGCGGAAAATTTTCTTTGTTGCCAGTTCTGGGCCGCCGTACCGGATACAGGTTGATCAAATTATATGATAATATATCGAGAGATGCCAAGTGCCCGAAAATATCCTATTCGCAATCCTAATATTGATTGACGTGGACTGTTGGTATAAATGAATCTTTACCTTGCATATGAATTTGCTAGTGAGCAGCACATACTGATTCCCGCAAATCCATGAATGTGGGTTACGCCCAAGTTATACATCAAGTTATTACGCAAACCCCACTTTCGCTGAGCCTCAAACTCGATTGGTCTGAATCATGCTCTAAACTTTCCTGAGTCTAAACTTACGTCCATCGTGCCCGAGTTTACTCAGCATGGTAAAGACAAGCCCCAAGTATTCGTCACATACATAGGTACCGCTCCAACCTCATGGTGAGCCCCATTGACGCAAATTAGCGTCCTTCCTGTCATGATGCGACCCATGTCATGGAGGCGTATCTCCATGGAGAGTTGAAGGATGGAACACAACCCCACGACTGTATATAATGCTCCCTTCTCTGGATCTTCGTGGTGATGTACACAGAAAATGCGCCTGACCGGTAGTGTGAGGTGAGTAGCTATAGTTATAAAAAGACTTTCATCGGCTTCATGGTCAAAATGACTAATGAATTTTCATTCGGAGGAAATACACAATTCTTAAGCGTCGGGCTCTTCAACACCCCCGTAGTCATCAACGGTATGTGGGCGGTACTGTGCAACAATGTAATCAAAAAATTATTGTTATTAACGAATTCTCGACTCCGCAGAGGCATGTGATATAAAACATAAGACTGACCGATACTAATTTTTCATCCTCCTCATTTTCTTTGGTGCCAGGAGAAATGTTTAAACAAACCTCGGAGAATCCATCTTCGTCTCGAATTTTAGACACCTCACTCGAGGTCACGGGATTAGTATTGACAACTCTGCAGGATGCTGCCCAATTTGCGCCAATTCCGTATTTAAAGGACTCGGCGGGGTTAGTGCTCGGCCTTCTTAATATTGTGGAGGTAAAGCAGATACTTCTCAATCTTGAATTTAAAGCTGTATGTTAATGATTGCTTTAGACAGCCAAAGGCAACAGACAGGAGTTCAAGAAACTCGCAAGCGACTCGTGTGGGCTTGTCTACGCTGTTTTATGCACTTATCAGGAGACACAGGGTCGTGGCGAGAAGATGTCAAAGGAACTGTTAGAAAATATTCAAGCTCTCCTCGGGTACGTCACCTGCTGTATATTGAGTTATAAAGTGTGCATGACTTCATGTTGGTTTCAGGACTCTTTACTCTGTGGAGAAATTCTGCCGCAAGGAGGTCCGCCGCAGTAGACTTGTCCGGTTACTTCGATATCAGTCGGACCTTGGGAAGATAAAGGGCTATCGAGAGCAGCTGAGGCAATCTCTGGACGTATTCGGAGTAAGTCAGGATAACTGTTATGCTGTCGTTCTCTAATAGACCGTCATTCTTCATGCCTAGCTTCAGTCCAATATTACCGTTCGGGAGGCAATATCCCGAATGGCGTTACAGCAGCAACAGTTACTAGAACACATTAAAGAGCAAAAAGAGCGAGAAATGGAAATGGAGAAGAAACGAGAAGCGGAAAGGTTGAATCAAGAGGAACAGAAGAGGAAGGAACGAGAGGAGAAAGAGTCGTCTAAAGCCGGAAAGGAGAATATGACGCTGGAAGATTCCCCATTTCTTCCACTTCCGAAGCGACCATCAGGGAAAAGTCGTTCAAGCTTTCATAACCTCCCTTTCAATTCTTCCTCTGGTTATTATACCATTACGTCCGTTGAGGGAGACAAGAACGACATCGATAATAGTGTCGTGACTCAAAACCAGAATTCGGGGAACACCACAAACACGACCATCTCTGGAGCGTATAATGACTCTTCGTACAGGAACTTTGGAGGCACGTTTAATCCTGCTGCATCGATTGAATGAGCACATATTAACGCCATGTAATTTAGGTGGACCATGGCGTCCCGGTCCCAGGAGATAGACGATCTCGGGTCTTCTTGAGCTTAAAATAAACATGCACCCATTTTTCCTCTTTCAGCACCATAAGAATCATGCATACCCATGCGCCTCATACGCTATTCATGTCATTTATGTCTAATATTACAACAATCTTGCATTCTATTTGAGAACGAACTAAGAGAGAATCAGATTCGGGCGACTTTCAGTCAACATGCTGACTCAAGCAGGACAATAGTCGGCTTCGTGTACGTAGTACGGTTATGGGTTGTTGCCTAAATAGGACTGCTCCCGAAAATGCCTGCAGTCTGGACACTGATAAGTGTCTCAGGATACCTTAGTGCAAAACGTTCAAACGTTGCACTTGTTGTGATTTCTCTTCTCCAAAAGATGTTTGTTTGCTCTGAATCGCATTCCTTTAAAAGCCCAATACATGTCTAACGCTTGGCCTTCCTTCTCTCGCAGATCGACTCTTTTTGTCACGAAATTTGATCTGCACTGAAAGTCGGCAGCGCCGGCCAGGGCACCTGGAAGTTGATCACGTGTATGCGAAATTGTATTCAGCCACAGCCACACGGCAGCTTTTCGTCCTGGCCCTTCATAAGTCAAGCTGCGGCATTTTCCGCAATGTTAAGAGCTACTGCGTCGAGCTTGGCGGAACATTATCTCCAAAATCATCCCAAGTGGCGGAGAGAAATGTGACAGAGCAGTAAATGGACGAATTGAATGATGTTGGGCAGTTGTGAAGGTCAAGAAATCTGAGTCGAGGAGCTTCTCTGCCAAAGAGAAGATCTAGTAGCGGAAAGCTCCAGCGCACATGGTGAGTGTTCCTGAGAGTTATACTGAAAAATTCATTTAAAGGGGTAGGCTTAAGGAATGAAGCCATCCGGCAGTTGTTAAAATGAAAGCGCATGCCTCATAGTTGATCACAAACCAGTGGATTCGTGTTTGACCTCGGTGAGCTCGAGAGGCAAACAAATGTGTAACTACATCCAAAGTAGACTACTATATATTACTTGATGAAACAAATACTAATTAAGCGCGGATAGCCACAAAATCGAAGACAACGGTAGACTACCCAATGAAACCAATAAGGGATACCTGCAATGATCTGAAGTGCATCGCGAAACGCTCGCAAACAAGTGCCTGTTATGTCAACAGCAGTCCCACTGTAATGGCGATATATAGGAGCAGTTCATATGCAGGTCTGATATCCTGTTCAAATGAGGCAGGACCAGCATTAGGTTCTGGTTGTGTCTCTCCAATCTGGGGGCTGCCTCCACAAGAAGCAGGGTAGTACACACTTATTCTAGGAGAATGGAAATCCATTTCGGATTTTCATGCGCACAATCTATTGCATGTCAGAGGTATGAAAGACCCATTGAAAGGTCTTTCCAAGAATGACAAACCTACGACAAAGGCTGTATTTCCCCTTAAATGCCAGGCAGAAATGCAGTTCCAGATAATTGCAGTCCCTCGGCTATCGTGAGGAACATATACGATAGGACATCTTTGCTGAGGAAAGAGATCGGTGAACTTAAGGGGAATTAATCTGCTCGATTGCTTCGCCAATGTTGATTATCTCTTGTAGATTGTCCATTTGGCAGAGTGCTGCTAAGAATTTACAGGATAGATCAATGAGTTGTGCCACAGGAGTACTAACACGTCGGTGGCTGCAATGCATAAAAGCCCTCTATTTTTGATCCCATCTTGAGAATCAACACGAAATCAGATGAACATGGTATTGAATAGTGTAATTTTTGAAATCTGGTACATAATATTGAGGCCCTCAAAATTTTGGAGAATAAGCATCATACAAAAGACCACATTTGGATTGCACCATATCAAAAAATAAGTCACCCTGCTTAACAATTATCAGCAAATCTGTTGTTCCTATTTTTCAGCTCTCTATCTTTTTAGATGATGTGGTTTCTCAAATAGAGGAGAAATGATAAAAAGATGAGCAAGCAGTTAAAAGCCTGGTTATCTAAACTATTAAACACTATATTGTACACACCCAAAACAAGATACAGAAGATCAAAAGAAAAGTCCTCAAAAGTAATTGCCTACTCATCACCCACTCACTGTCCCATTGATTGCCCACTTCAAGTATGCCCCAATACCTCAGTGCCCACTGTAAATGCATACTACATTTTAGTCCTGCAAATATCTTAAGCTGGATTGTGTGGGCAATGAGCAGACAATTACTTTGAAGACTTTCTCTTTTGATTCACTGTATCTCATTTTGGGTGTGTGTGATATAATATTCAAAAACTTAGATAATGAGGCTTTTAACCGCTTGCTCATCTTTTTATCAGTTCTCCTCCACTTGAGATACTGCATCACCTAAAAAGATGGAGAGCTAAACAATAGGGACAACAGATTTACTGATAATTGTTAAGTAGGGTGCCTTATTTTTTGATATGATGACAATCCAGATGTGGTCTTTTGTACGATGCTTATTCTCCAAAATTTTGAGAGCCTCAATATTATATACCAAATTTCAAAAATTATGCTATTCAATACCATGTTCATCTGATTTCGTGTTGATTCTCAAGATGGGATCAAAAATAGAGGGTCTTTATTTATTGCAGCCACCGACGTGTAAGGTGAGGCCTTGAGGCCTGAGGTGTCGTGGGAATAGTTTTGATAGGGAAATAGAAGGAGTTCTTTGTCGCGCTCAAAACGCATAGCAATGTTGTAGCAATGTTCTTGGATTGAGGTGTCTTATTCTGCCTTACATGGTGTTATATAGACAATCTGTTCTTCTAGTGGGCCATAAACGCAGTTTCCCAAGTAATAAGAGCCAGACTGTCAAATTGATAAGGAGAGTGAGTCACACCGGGCGTCAAAATGATACAGATCGACAGAAGATCAATAATTACCTTCACAGGTCAAGGACCTGAAAAGTTATAACCCACGAAATCTACGATTATTAGTGGTCTTGAGCGTAAGCCACAGTTACTACATGTGCTGAATACAGTACATTATTAGTCTGTGGCACAACATCACGTGTCGTGTTAGCCATATGTAAAAAATATAATTCTTAGATGGGTGAAGATAATTATTACAGATGGTAGCAACGCGCCGTACGCATAGCACAAACCAATTCTTGACCGTCATCGCATTCATTCTTTACTTCTCACTTTCACTTCGCTCGAGCTTAAGACGAAGGACACGCTCCTTCCTCCTGACCACGCTTTGTACAACCCCCATCGTTCTGGGATTCACGATGAAGAGGCTCCAGCCTCTGGCTTTGGCTTCGCTTTGGGGGGCACCTTCTGCCCATAGAAGTGACTCATGATGCCCTCGGTATGGGTGATTGTCAAGTTCGTGAGTGGATGCGTGGCGTTCTAAGAAGCAGACAAGTAATCATCAGTAAGGTTCGCGGATTGTTCAGCGAAAAGAAAGTTGGAAGATGAAGAAGGCTGAACTAAAGCCAATTCAAAGGAAAGGAAGTGAACCCATTACAAGACGGAAAGGTAATAGTAGTCAGCCCAGCTTAGCAGGACAAACAACTGCAAGTAAAGGTGAAGAAGGAAGACGAAAGAGTGTTCCCAACAGGAGTCGCACATATAGTGAATCAGTTTTTGAACCCAAGGATCATATCCGAAAAGAATGAACACTTCTCAACCGGCGCTAACCGGCCAGAAAGCACAAACACGCCACGAAATGAACGAAGGTCTCCGCCCCAGTGGAACATAAATCCCTGTCCTAAGTAGCCGTACGATCCGCAACGAAACTGAATATTTGAATAAGGAGAGTTGAACGCGATGAGCATTAAGCGAACACGCACAAGCATTAAGATAACGTGCACATACACCAAATGAGCGCGGATTCAAACCGCATAAATACTAAACGATTCCCCAGGAAAACACCAAATTATAAGACGAGCGACGCATGAAAAGATCTTCCAGCTTTCATTGAAGCTCAATCATGGGTAAAAAATAGCGAAAATAGAAGATACACTAAAGTAACCAGACAGAAAAACCACACACCAATCTGTTCGCCTGTCCCCCCACAATGCGTGACGCACCCTCCTCCTCCATCCAGGATAGCGTGCGTGAAAAGAGTTCTCTGCGCAGGGTAGTGGGGGCCTTCGGGATGCTGGCAGTACTCGAAGTGGACCCTGAGAACGGAGCAAGCGAGCGAGCGAGGTGAGTGAGAAATAAGGCATAGGGAGCATGACGTGAGCATTTGCTCACCAGAAGATGCTTCGTCGTACCAAGCGGCCGCGACTTCCGCCTGACGCGCGGAGGACGGGAACACGTGGTGCTGGGCGGAGGAAAGCCCGGAGAGGCAGTAGAGGGTGTGGTAGGCGTCTGCATTCCTATAGAAGGCAGGATTAGCATCATTGAATGGAATAACTAATACGAAAGCAAAAGACGCAAAGCGTAGCAGAAAGCAGGCAAAGAAAATAAAAAATGTATAGAGGCGATGTCCGAGAAGACAGAGTAGAGGGATGGAAAGACGAAGAATAACAAGAGAAGGTGCGAAAGGAAAGCGAACGATACGAATGCATAACTTAACATATGGCGGAATGCAGAGAAATCATAAAAGTTGTGGAACAATGAAAAGTAACTTGGAATGCAGATGGCAATGTGATGTAGATGAAGAACGTCGCAGGAGAAAAGGCAGAGGAAGAAGAACGGGAAAGAGCGGAAAAAGAGCCGGAAGGATGAGGAAAAGAAACCGAAGGCATAAAAGAAGGCACTCAGGGAACAGGGCTGGAGAAGGAATTCACCAGCCACAGAAGCAGACAGAATGGCATGAACAAGCAGAAGACGATATGGACAACGGGTACATAAAGACGTGGAAAAATGTTAAAGGTGTTGTAAAGGGGTGAAGGGAGATGATGGAGCACGATCAACTCATGATGTCATGGACAAGAGACTTTTCGAGCTCGATACTGTAAAGGACGATAAATAGGGAGCAAGAAATGGCGCAGAGGACGAAGAAAGGGTAGAGGGGAGAGCATCGCCTGAATAGGCGAGGAAAGGAGTAAAAGGTGACATGCAAACAAAGCAAAACCACGGTTGGGAGATGCAGTCCGACCTGCCAAAGAACGAGAAGAGACACGAAATGACGACAGGGAAACATCCGTGAAACGGAGCAGATAAACGACGACAAAACGAACCGAAAAACAGAAGTAGCAAGTGAAATTGAAAGTGAGCGGATAGAAACAGAAAGCTAAAGAACTAAAGGATGAATAGTACATACTTAGGCGGCTTATCCCTTAGTCCGCCTGCGGGATGCTGACCCGCGTATAGGACATACTCTTGCAGTGCCTTCTGGTCGTAGAGTTCGTCTGCGGACGTGGCAAGGGTTAATCAGGAACTTGCTTTGAATGGGCTGAGAGGAGAGAACGGGGAGATGGAAGGAAATAGGAAGGAAACGACGAAGAGAAAGAGGGGACACGAAGAAAGCGAAGAGGAAAAGTCGAAGGGTGATGAAGAGGAAAAGACAAAGGAGAGAAGACAGACAAAGAAAATGATAAAAAGCGCATGAAAGGCAAATGGAGAACACAGCGCAATGAAGGCGAAATTGGGCCGGAGTCAGCCCAGAGATAGTAGATCAAATCCCAGATAAACGGAAAAGAACCAGCGAAGAGAAAGCAGAAATGGGTGGAGAACGCGGGAAAAGCAAAATGGGAACAGAAAGCGACGAAAGTAAAGTGGGGAGGGAAAGCGGCAGAAGAGAAAGTGACTTCGACGGACAAGGCTGGCCAAAGTACAATCAGGGGAGCTTAGCAACAGCGATTGCGCAGAGAACGCGGCGGAAGGGAGCGCGAAATGAGCAGGGAATGTCAAATGACAAGAGAATCCGGTGATACTGAAATGAGGCAGAACCCTGCGAAAGCGAAATGGGCGCAGAACCCTGAAAAAGTAAAATGGGCGCCTAGCAAAGTGGCATGGGTAGAAAAACCAGGGCAACGAAGAGGTCAGACAGCGCAGAGCAGCGAGTCTGGCTGAGAGCCCATCACAGTGTAGGGGATCCAATGAAAATGAGAACGAAGCGCAGCGAAAAGGGGGAACAACTCGGCATGCGGAAGGGGGAAACAAAGCGACGCAGAGCATGGGAAGACAAAGCACAATCTGATAGAATGCCAAGAAATCATGATGCAACGCAGGAGAGAAAGACGCGAGAACACGAAAAGAAAGCGGCCAAAGGACAACTTGTCGAAAGCGGCGAAAAAGCAGCAAAAGCCAGACGCAACGAAAAGCGGACACGACCAAAGCGAAGGAAACATGGCAAAAATACGGCGCTACCAAACCCAAAGGTATGCACAGCGATAGCACAATAAGATGAAAGACAGAACTTCGCAGGAAAGCATGATGCTATGAAAGCTATGGAAATAATGCAAAAATGAAAGCATGCCGGGATGAAGGTAACGCGAGAGTAACGATGAAACCTAGCAAGTAATCGCAAAGAAAAGAAGCGCACATAGGCGCACGACGTGGTGCAACGACAATTAGGAACGTAGCAAAGGAACGATGTGAAGAAAGTTGGGAATACGGGGCAAAAGGAAGACGGGACCAAAAGGCATCAAAGCAGGGCGCGGCAACAAAGCGACGAAAGCACGACACAACGAAAAGGCAGTAAAAGCACGGCACAGCTAAAAGGCAGCAAAAGACCAAGGCGACGATAAGGCAGCAAAAGCTTAGCGCGGAAGAGAAGCCAACTAAAGCACAACACGTCGAAAAGGTAGCAAAAGAACGGCATGACTAGAAAGCAATAAAAGGAAGGCCCACGATAAAGGCAGTAAAAGTACGAGTCGATGAAAAGGCGGCAAAAGTACAACGTGACGAAAAGGCAGCGAAAGCACGGATATGAGAAAAAGGCAACGAGGGCATGACGCGACAAAAAGGCAGAAAAAGCACCACGAAAGGCCGGAACTAAACGCACGACGCAACGAAAGGCAGAAAAAGCATGGCGCGACAATAAAGCACGATGCGGCAAATAGGCAGCGAACGCACGATGCGACGAAAAGGCAGCAAAAGAAGGGCTCGACGAAATGGCAACGAAAACACGCCCCGAAGAATCGAAAACTGGAAATCAAAGCGCGACGAAAACGCAAGAACTAAACGCGCTACACAACGAAAGAACCAATGCCAAACGCGACCCGAAACGGAACGGGAGGAAAGGCAGCGACCCAGCGTCCCGAACACGAAGAGACAAAACGAAAGCTTGCTTAACGCACAAGCACGAAAGAAAAACCAAAGCCCAAAACCCCTAACCCAAAAGCCAAATCCAAAAGTTAACTCACCATCCACATCCACCCACCCCAACACCTCCTCCTCCCTCTCCTCCTCCCTCTCCAGCTCCTCCTCACCAAGACCCTTCAAACCTTTAGCAGCATTCTGCACCCCGCCCACGCCCAATGCTTCGAGGAGGGCAAAGGACCCACCGCACCACCAGGCATAGCACCCGTCGACGAGCTTGTTCGTGCGCCCGCGGAAGCCACCAAGGGAGGAGGGCGCGCCTTGGAGGGTGGAGAGCCAGCGCAGGAGGGTGCGTAGGTTGATTGAGGGTTTCTTCGTGCTCGTTCCGGGTTGTTGTTGGGGCGCTGAGGTTGAGGACGGACTTGACGAGGATGGAGGTGCGGAAGCGGCCTCGAGGAAAGGATGCAGAACAACCCACGACGCAAGCGCGCAGAACGTGTACCCCCCATGCGCCTCTCCGAGTGGTGGTCTTGGTGTCTCAAGCAACGTATGCGGAGCGCGCCCGGCGAAGGAGGGGTGCGACGCGCTCGCAAATCCACCCTCATACGTCTGGCAGGAGGCGAGGAAGGAGGGCGTGCCGGTAGCGAGCTCGGGGGTGAGGATGTCCAGGAGGAGAGCGGTGATGAGGAGGCAGTATGTTCCGCTGCGGGGGGCGACGGAGGGTTAGGATATGGGGTAACGGGGTAGAATAAAGGGGTGTACCGGACGTCGACCTCCGCGTGCTCCGCGACGAGGAAGCTCCCGTCGGGTTGCTTGAGGGACATGAAGAACTCATGCATCTTCTCCCTACATGTCGCATTAGTACACAACACGAATGAGCGAGAGATAGTGTGGAAAGGTGCACCGGTCGATCTGGTCCCACCCGCCGCCAGGCCCTGGACGGCCCGCGATGGCGAGAGAGCACACGGCAGCGTACGTCGGGAGGAGGTGCGGCGCCTGCCCAGGGCCGCCGCCAAACCCGCCCTTGGGGTGCTGCCACGCCATGATCGTGTCAATCGCCCTGCTCGTCCATTAGCCACTTCCCGTCAGTAGAACAAGATAGAACCGCGCACCGTTGCTTATTCCCCGGGTCCAGCCCCACCTGCAGTACGCTGAACGCCTGCAGGGTCCAAAAGAGCAGCCACGGCTGGCTCGCGTCCTGGCTCGTGTACCGCGCGGGGAACCCCTGCACGAGATTGCGCACTAGGAATTGCATATGCGCGTTCTTCTGCAGGGACGGCGCGGGGTCGCCGGGCGCGGGGAGGTGCTTCAGGAGGATGTGCTCTGTCTCCCCTTGCGTGGTGGACGTGGCGGTTGGGAAGTTGTCGGTGGGTGCGGGACTATAGAGGGGTGTAGGGACTGCCATGGTAAGTTGTGAAAGTGGTCAGAGGAAGTGGAGGAGGATGGAAGCAGGAGACCACAAGAGCGTCTGGAACAAGAGCACCAGACCAAAATGGTCGGACACAATAGAAACTATCGATGGTATCATCAATGATGCTGAGCATCTGAACCATGATAAGTGGTGGTATCTAACCTTCGTGCTACTGCGCAGTGTTCCCGTCGGCATAGGCGCTGCCATCACAGCCCTGATCTGCGGGATACATATGTGGGGTGCAAAGAACTCGCAGTTTACAAAGAATTGCGTCTGTACGAAGAACTCCACTACTGTAACTTACACGAAAGATACGTTCGTAGTCACCTTCTAATCCTCCAACCAACAAAGTCCGTCACAGCGTTGTACCTATACCCCACCCTTACCAACACCCACGTATATATCAAAACGCGCGAATACTATTGATCGCGACGTGCCTTTCCTTCCCCACCTTCCAACCTAACGCATCCACAGCGCGCGCCCCGTTCGACAGCTGGTGCGGAACATGGCACCCTGCAGAGCCCAACACTCAGCTGAGACTCGCCACTGTCGACGACGCCCAATACAAAGCGATGCCCGAAACAGACCACGCGCCAGAATAGACATAACGACCAGGAGACAGCCACGAAGGCTGGTATGGTACGAGACGAGGTCAAAGCCTGCGCAGGTGTTACAGCCATGAAGCCCAGGACAGAGTCACGACGTCTGGCACAGTGCACGAAGTCCCACACTTGGCACGAGGCCTGGCACAGAGCACAACGTCAACGCAAAGCGACGCTAGGGACGGCACGCGATGCTCTACGGAATCGCGAAACCCACACAGCCGGTACAGAGTATGCACGTCGCGTAACGCCCAACTAATAGTCATAACGCCAAGCGTAGAGTATAGTGCTCGCCAGAATCACGACGATTGGTGAAGATGATACACGACGCGTGCCAGAACCAGGAAGCCCGGTCCAAAGACACGACGCTCGCCAGATCTACAACTCACGGAGCAAGACGTCCTGCAGAGCGACGATTCCCGCTGAGAGCCATAAAGCCCTGCAGAATCACGAGGCCCGGTATAGAGTACGACGTTCTACGGAGTCATGATGCCCGCTGGGAGCCCGAACGCCCTACAGAGTAGAGCATGATGCCTGCCATAATCACGACGTGTTTGGTACAGAGCAGGTCCACGACGCGCGGGAGAGAACTAAGATGCCCGACATAAAGCGACACCTGTGGCAGAGCTACGACGCTAGGAACAGCGCATGAAGCCCGCCAGAGCCACGACACCTACCAAAAAGTGATGATGCCCGGCTGAGAGCCCGACGTCCGGCTGAGAGCCACGAAGCCCACTACAGACCAACAGCACTCACGATTGCCGGATAACAGCTACGATGTCCAGCCAGTTCGAGCCACGCCTGGAACTAAGCCCTTAGCCACGACACCCGGATCTTGGGCTTGTAGCTGCCTAACGCGAGGCGAAAGGCTTTGTGAAGGGTAATACCTGCAGCTTCCCGGGGTCCCACTTCCTGAAGCCGGAAATTGAATTCGAAACATGAAGCACGCTGCTTCGTGAAACCCGAAAACTTGGAAGCACGAAGTGCACAGTCGAAGGTTTGCACATGAAGCGTGCAGTCAGATGCTTTAATCCTGACATATGAAACACATAGCCTGAAGCACAAACTTCTCAAACCCCGAGGCCTACAGCTTCCTGGATCCTGGAGCCCTAAAGCCCAGTTATGCGCATATGCAGGCATATGCAAGCTGAATGTACACATGCGGATGCACTAGGCTCCCAGTCGACGTCCTTAACCCTCCTTTCCAATCGACGTCGTGGCATCCGTCCAGAATTCTACTGCATTTCCATCCATGGTCCGCGTCGATCTCCCAGCGCGTATCCACAAACTCCCAAAGACCCTCAACTCAAGCTAGCGCCACGACGCTGAGGACAGAACCCTGCATCTGGAACCTGGCTATCGTGATCTCGGACCTGGTGGGTTCTTGACGCATACGGTGCTCTCAGTGCGGGACTTCCACCACCAGCCTGCAATGACATGCGCGAGTTGTCTACACGTATCGCGATTGCTTCCAGAATCGAAAGTGAACTGGGGTAAAAGCGCTGCAAGCCGTCCCCAAGCGCTTCCTTTCATTCGGCCCCTCTTGATGAGCTGCCGGGACAAGCAATAAAAATGTCTGTGATGTTTATCCCAAGCTCATCGCCGGGGTTGAACCCGCACTCTCCCCCTATGTTCTCAACCCCATATCGGATCATGGACACCGTCTGCATCCCCTCGCAGTACCGATACGCAAGCCACAGGTTGCAAAGTCTGCACTGAGAATAGCATTAGACCCTGATACTCAAACTTATGGATAGAATGAAAAACTATTTCATAGAACGGCTGTATTCCTAAACTAGACGTTGCTTTTCACGTCCTTGAGTAACAACAGCACACATTCAACCCCGACGCCAAGGTGGAGTATAGCATCACTGACAATGGGGGCAAGAAGCTGGTAATGCCAATGGAATGCGAGACGAGGATCGCTTCAGTGGGTATAAAAAGACTAGAACTCCATAATACTGGCCCTGCTAGAATAAATGTATTGCCGATCCATGAGGACCACCATGAAAGTTTGAGCAAGTGCTTTCAAACGAACTCGATCACGTGATCCAGGTCCCATACAGCGAAATCAACCATATTTGGACAGGATAAGAGTCTGACGCTTTATCCGATTGAGCTAAGGTAGAGGACGCTCATAACCCGCCAACCTCACGTGCGGTTACTTTTTGTGACTCTCACGTCCAAATCTGGACGGGAGGGCTCGGAGAAACAATGGAATTGTATTTCAAAAGAATCGAGGACGATATCGCAAAATCCAGCTCCAAAAATTATTTAAGAATATGTAAAGAATGCATATGGAAAATTTTAGACTGAGATCTTGAGAAGTGAGAGAAATAAGGAGTTCTGGGATCCTCTTGTATATTCAGTGGTTCTAAAGAGATTTCTGCCCTTGCTTTTTTCAGATTATTTAATCTATTGGTTGTAAACCTTCTTCTTTTACCCATGGAAGTAAATTGAAAATGTTTGTGGGAATAATATAGAGTTCAAGATGTGTTTATTACTGAGAGACAAGGTTATGCAGCATTGACACCTTGCGGCAAACACATTTTCTCTTATTTCTCTTGTCCGAAATTAATGACTCTACAAAAAACTATCTAGACCATTCCGTATGATACTTCTGCATAAAATGTTGGAGCCAGATTGCCCCAAAAGGTTCCATAATCCGTTAAAAACAGAGAGAAGTAGGATTTTGAGTGGATTTCGACGAATTTGGACATGTCACACACAAGCACGTGACGTTAGCGGGTTATGAGCGTCCTCTACCTTAGGCGGGTATTGGAAAATGGAATGCTCTCGCACTGACATGCCTCGGACGACGCGAAGAGAAGATCAGGCGTGATGGGTTAATCGAACGAAGGTATAGCCGAAGGTAATACGCAAGGGTAGGGAAGTATTCAGATTCCCGGGGCCCAGACAGCATAACAGTCTGAAGTTACATCTGACTAAGGTGGGCAGGAGATGTGGCGTGAGCTGCAGCAGGGCATCGAGGACATAGGATAGATGGGCCTGGAATGCACAATACAAGGTGAAAGCAGCCTAGTCCTTCTGTTGGGAAATTCCTACGTTGCGTGGGCTTGTAAGTTGTGAGAGAGCCGAAGGATCGCGTCCACAAATACTGACTACCATAGTCGCACCTGGGAAGTTAGAGAGCGGGCCCACAAGCGCGTAGCACCAAGGTCAAGCACACATGGCCACAGAACCTCCTTTGAGGGTGTTGAGATTGAGCTGGTGGGTAGGAAAGCTGTAGGGAGTGGTTTTCAGCTCAGGAATACGTCAAAGAAGACCCAAGCCATCTCCAGCTCTATCCCATTCATCCAGATGCGTCGTAGGAGGATCCCCTCGTCTCGAAGTCAAGACGTTGGTGGAGAGGATATTATAACGCTCCTGCTCCTTGACTTGAATGTAGGTGACGGTGACAAGCAAGGCCTGCTGTTTACATGCATCATCCATCGTGCTCTCTTCCTCCTCCGTCTAGCCATCCATCCGCCCAGATTCTCCAGCGTATACATACTGATGGTGCTAAGAACGGATATAGCTCGAAGCGTATCCCAGCCTACGTGAATACGTCCAACAACCCATGCTCTCGAGCAGGAACACGCGATATGTTCGCCCCAAAGCCAGTGATGTTAGTTAGTATCAACGTGAAGGGGCTTGCTCACCAGCCAAAATCACCCCCTTCGAGACTTACGCACGATCTCCGAATGTCTATGCATGACCCGTACGCCTAGGCCACATTCCAGTGGCTCATCTGCGCATCCCAACTGGTCACTGATAGCGAAGGTAGTTGGGACCAGGGAGGAACGAGAGAGAGATAAGGGGACGTCATGAGCCGCGGTGATGCGTGTCCAAGGTCGAAGTCGGGAGAAAGATGGCAATCGACTGGTGAGGCTATGGTTCACATTGGCCAGGACGAAGGGTTCTAATAGCAGCGAGTAAGACGCCAATCCATGAATATAGATGCCTTTTGGGCATGCATTGCCATCCGTATGGATGGAACCAAGCGGTGGTAGTTGGTGTACAGTCATGAGCGCCTGCTCACTACGTAGAATTTGTAGACATCGGGTAAATTGCACGATCTGACTGCGTTATTGAACTTGGAAGTTGACTGTGAAGAGGGAGCGCTGACCATGCAGAACCCAGCCCCCGATCCAACCACCAAGGGCCTCTCTTGTGAGGTAGTGAAATAACTGGAGAAGATTATGTCACAACTATTATATACTTCGACAATAAGGATAAACATATGAAGGGCCTTCTACCACCCCTTCCTTAATCTCTAGCTCACATCGGTAGAACCCAGCTTTCTCCGTCTTGGATGCAGCATGCCTAAGACTTTGCCTTGAAGCATCTCCTGGCACACCTAAACAGTGCCAGATCGACGAAAAATGTAGATCTATAGCTCCTCGCTTGAAGCTTATATCTTTCGTAGACAAAATGAGCATGTTTATACATACAGAAGAGGACAAAACGAGTGCTCACTGAATGATCACAGCTCTAGTACGTTGTCTCTATGTAAAATTGAGAGTTGTCTAGTCATCGTCAAAAGTTGAAGCCCCTGAGTAAGACATATTAGTATATGATTCTCACGAAACTATAACAAATGGGAACATTACCTATGAAACGAGTGCTGCGCACACCGAAAGCTGACTCGGAACCGACCCACCAGATATGATATGACGTCGCTGTTGAATGTAGCTTCCGAGTAGGATTCGAGGGCATTGTGTGCGAGAATTTAAAGCAGGACAATATAATCTTATGCTCCACCGGAAAGTACTTGAATCGGCAGAAGATTTGAATGCAATATGCAGAGAGTAAGTGGCATGCTAGCCGCGTCGAGTCGACGGGTTGATATGCTTGAGGTGGCGGTGTCAATTATTTGGCAGAAGTTTGGCGGATAATTCTATTTAGAAACCCACTTTCAGGGGTTTCAGCTGAAACCCTCGCACAAAGTGAAAGTGGGGGTTCTTTGAAAGTCGGCGGCGCCGGCCGTGATCGGTGATCACTTGCGTGCGACAATTTTTTCAGTCACAGCTACTACTATCATTCCCGCAGTGTTGCAAAATGACCTAGTGTTATAAATCGCAAATCATGCCACAACTACTGCGAATTATGGTCTGAAATTTTGTACACATACTCAGATAAGTATTTTAAGTATGATTCTGCTTTTTTTTTTGAAAAAAATCGTGTCATGGATGGCCTGGGAAATATCAGGTACATTTTGCAAAACTAGGTCACTTTTAACTATTTCAACAGTAGCTTCACAACCTCTCAATGAAATAAAATAAATTTTATATTTCTATGAAGCAGAGATTCCCACCTTTCCAGCAATGTAGGTTTAAACAATTGCAGCAAGGAACCAGAGGTGTGATGTCACCATCAATTTATGTTTCGCAACACAAAATCAAATAACATTCCCATCCTCCTATCCCTTAGATATCTTCTATACTCATATTTTGCCTTCTAATCTACACGAATATAAGTTTATTTTATAGATGAAATGCAACGAACGAGTGTAGGAGCATTTCCGTTTCTCGGAGTCGTGAATTTATGGTGTTTGAATTGATTGTCACGGCGTCGTCACCATGGATTTTGGCACTCTGAATGTCAGCAGAGCGGCACCACCATCGCATCACAAGCGCAAGTTGAGCGCAAAACTGATTGCCCTCGCCGTTTCGTCGTTTGAGCACAAATACACGATAAATCCATTTTAAGAACTATCTAAGAGGAGGATACATAGTAGCGCGATGTACCTTAGTCTTCACCATTCCCGAAGTCGCTGAACGGCGCCCTTGACTGTGCTAGTGTTCTCTTCGTTGCAGACTTCAAACTTCGCTTCAACATATAAATACTTAGACCTGCTCGGAATTAAATACCACGTGATGTTCCAAGCTTCCGGAGGACCGGCCAAGGGTCAACATCAGTACCCGGGTTTCCAAATAGACAGTGGGGTTTCTCATGTACAGTCGAAGCCCTCTTAACCCATACCCCTCCGTGGACAGGTCAGGCTATGGGTTATGAGGGGTCATGGGTTTTGAGGAATTGTGCTAAAATTAGAAT